>JACXGM010023367.1:0-16246 GCA_016801145.1 Umbra pygmaea
GCTATACAATAATCCGGCAGTTGGTTGACACACTACAACTCCCTAATAAAGGGAGAGGAGGTAATCAACCCAGGTGTGGCCGGGAAGCAGGTGCAGGTGATGATTAACAGGAACGGGTGATCAGGGAGTGCAGGGGAAAACCAGGAACCGGAACACAAGGGGACAGGGAAGACAGCTCAGGAGGATGGATTCCTGACATCATGGCCAAGCATGCGCCCTTAAAACAGCATCTGAAAATCGTGCCACTGACTTTAGACCGATAGCATAGCCAGAAAAAAATATTTGGGTGTGCATCTAAAAAACTTGGTTTGCCACATCGATTTTTCTCTACATAACAGAGGCCTATTCTACGAAGCCATGTTAAACATGCCGTAGATTTCCTTTCATTACCTGGCTTCACTAAACCTAACAATTGCGATCTAGATACGAGATGTCGCGACCGTGGTTATCAATTCATTAAATCAACCCAGGATTTCCCAATTTAGTGACAAGCGCGTTTACATAAAAGGGGCGGTGTGTTCATCATAGGACCAATCGCAGAAACTGACAAGTCTATAAGAGCTGCATATTTCGCTCAACTGTAGTAAATTATAATTTTAGATAAATGAAGAGCATAAAAAATATAATCCAGGCATAAAGCAAGAAGGAAAGCTAGGGGAAAAATGCCACCCGTGTATTTTTAAGTGCCTCAGGCTCATCGATATCACCGACTATAATTACAATTGTGTATTCCATTAAACCAGTGTTGCTTCATGCCAGGCCCGGCGGGAGAATTAACTCCGCAAAGGGGCACCCAAAATTACTAAGGGGGCACACATATTTCAGCTCGGTAATAACACAATGAATAATGTTGATAGTATGTAGTGGAGTGGACAGTAATCATTTGTAGCTTGTAAATACACAATGCATTCAATTGCAGCCAGACACACGGCTGTCTTGCCATAATAAAACATGTTAGACTGCTTTACAACTTTGACTAATAATACCAGTTTAAAAAATACATTTTGAAAACGCTGCCAAGTTCCTAATATTGCTCAAAATCTACCCACCTTCATCAATGTATTGCAAAAAGCAGTTATTCTACTATAACAACATCAACAATAAATTAGACATTATAAACTTAAAATGTCAAATGTCATCACCTCAATCCCGCAATAGACAATCAAAAGCAATGAAGAAAATAACGTATTGACAAGCCATTTTCCACCATTTCCAAAAGCTTGCAAATTACACAATAATTCAAAACTGACAATGCTGATATTTCTTACCTGATTCAAAAAAGTTTGTCAGGCATACGCACCTGCAAGGCTGTATAGGCAAGACAGTTTTACTCTGCTGCAGCTATAGGCCGAGTGGCATCGGCGGTCGAATGTCTCGGTGTTACCGGTAATGTTGGCAAGGCAGCCTCTGTGGCTGGCGTCTCCATTTCCGCGGCACTTTGAGTTGAGGATGTGCAAAACCACTTTCTAACAACCATAATTGAGCTCTGAAACTTCTTTCCGGTGGAAACAATCTACTACTAGGCTACATTTGAACCATAGATTCAAATTGAGCCCGCCTTTCTACTGTGTGAAGGCCAATCAACGTATGATTTTTCCCAATGTGTGACTTTTTTATGTTAACCATATTTTTTATGTTCTCGATATATGGTATCTACAGAGAAAGGGGATATATTTATGTTGATCCGTATCAAACAGACCATACATTAAAATACCTTTCACAAACAAACGCAACACTATACATAAAGTCTGTACCTGTAAGCGCACAACTTCGATGTTTCGCACTGCACTGGTACATACAGATCAAGATTAGCTGCTGAATGTGTTGGCCTATTACGCCCATTTCATTCTACTACACTGCTTGTCTCCCGTGATATTCGCTGGGGTCACGTTGGCGGCTATTTTTGCGCATACACTTAAATGTGTTGCCGTGGATCTAGATGTTGTTTTTTAACGAAAAAAAAATAAGATTTTTTTTAAATGAACAAATATTATATAATTAGACCATAATAGACTAGGTTTAAAAAAAAAACTTTGCCAAGGCTATAACAAAAAGTGCATTATGCATCTGATTTCTGGGTGTGCCAGCTGCCTCTTTGGGTGGCACAAGCACACCCTGGCACACCCGTGCCTACGCCACTGCTTTAGACTAGGTTTTTCCTGGTCTGTGGCAGAATTGTTTTCTGAAACTGCAAAATAGCACCAGGGAAAGTTTGCGCCAGAACACGCCTCCTCTTTTTGCTGAACTGCCTCCTCTGGAGCACAAGTTCATTCCCTAATTTACCGATGTCTGTGGAGGGAAAAGTAAATTGTGCTGAGTGCAAGATAGGGCCCTTAATCTTTTAAGAACAACAAAGAATATAATGCTCAGAAAGAAAGGCCTGTAATTATGCACAGGATTGCCATTCACTGAACACAGGATTACATACACATGACATACAGTACGACAATACCCCACAATTCTGCCCAAGTCCACTCACCATATATATATATATATATATATATATAGTGTCCTTGATTGGTATCCTGAACAGCTATGGAGGTGCCTATTGGGGAGGAGTAGCTGTGGCCTACTGGGTGTGGGAATCAGTAGCGTCAGAAGACGCCAAACGCCGGATCCTTGACGCGCCAGTACGGGGGGGCCCCAGGATCACTGCTGACAGCTGGGCATATCTATCATTATTCATTGAGTAATCAGGATTTATCTTCCAATTTTGTCTTACTTGTTGTATCCATAATATCTCTGTTTATTATAGTTGATACTCATAATTGAACTGGGATCGGAAACCTCATTTTTGATTGCGGCTAAAGCCTCTCTCTATACAGTACATATTATGTGCTTTATTCAACCATTCGAGTGATTTAGTGGATTTACGATGTTCCATCACTCACTAGCATTTGTTTACCGTTTAAAACGATGCTGACTGCTCAATAGACAAATTCACAACTTGTTTTACAACTCAATACAACTTAACCAAAAATTGTGCAATATGCATTACAGCTGGATAATTTAGTTCTCTCATCAAACCCTTGCTGTTTCACTTTTAACCCTCTGGGCCCTAAGAGGTTATAGATCTGCATGGCACAAATTTGACCTTTTGGCCTCCGGAAAGGTCATATTTTGACCTACAGTGAAGTGTCTTATGGTTTTGGACTTAGCAGAACCATGGCTACAACATGTATGAATGAAATCCAACATCCTGGGTCATTTAATTAAATTTTTTATCAAATATTTATACCAGAAAACTAAAGAACGTATGTTTATTTTGTTGTTTTATATATGTAAATGCATGTAAACCCTGATGAATAAGGCTTTTCAATGCATACTGTCAAGCCCCCAGGGCTCCTGGACCAGTGTGCAAAGTTTGGAGGCCATACCAGACAAGTCAAGATCATAATGCTGCAATTTCTTACTATATTTCTATACGTTTTTGAAATCCCAGCTATTTTTCACTTGCAAAAATTGTTGGTGTTGTGTAGGATGATGTTCTACATCATTGCAGAGTTGTTATTTTTTATCATTTTCACTTCATACTTCCTGTCTGTAATGTGTTTAGTAAAAAAGGCAACCGTCTAAATAACATGACCAACTTTGAGGCACCATAGCTCTGGCTGTGTTTAACCCACAGGCATGAGCCACCACTCATTTGTCTGCTCTTCCTCTTTCTAACAGTACTTAGCTTTAGTTGCTAGCATCAAAGGTTACGAAATGTCGTATACGACAAGCTTGGTTTTAGAGGGTTAATCAGGAAAAAAATATTCTTTATACTGTAAGCCACATAATTTGTGCAACTGGCATTTACTACAGTCACATTTTTGCATTTGCACAGAATGAATTGGATTGAAGCAAGAGCATTTCACTCAGAACAACAAATTATCCTTCTCTGAAAAAGGCAAAAATTAAACGAGTTTCAACTGTATTCAATTGTCTGTATTAGCAAATGACTACAGGACCCAAAATGGTTTGTCACCACATATACTGTACAGTGTATTCGGAAAGTATTCACAGCGCTTCACTTTTTCCCCATTTTGTTGCTACACCCTTATTCCAAAATGGATTAAATTCATTATTTTCCTAACAATTCTACAAACAATACCCCATAATGACAATGTAAAAAAAGAAGTGTGATTATAATCTAAAAGAATAAAAAATGGAGAAGCACATGTACATAAGTATTCATAGCCTTTGCCATGACACTTAAAATCAGGCTCAAATGCATCCTGTTTCCACTGATCATTGTTCAGGTGTTCCACAACTTGATTGGAGACCACCCATAGTAAATTCAGTTTATTGGACATGATTGGGAAAGGTACAGACCTGTCTACATAAGGTCCCACAGTTAACAGTGCATGTCAGTGCACAAACCAAGCCATGAAGTCCAAGGAATTGTCTGTAGACCTACGAGACAGAATTGTATCAAGGCACAGATCTGGGGAAGGGTACAGAAACATGTCTGCAGCATTGAAGGTCCCACAGTGGCCTCCATCATCCGTAAATGGAAGAAGTTTGGAACCAGCAAGATTTTCCTACAGCTGGCTGCCAGGCCAAACTGAGTGATCAGGGGAGATGGGCCTTAATCAGCTCCAACGTTTCTCTGTGGAAAGAGGAGAACCTTCCAGAAGAACAATCAGTCCTGTATGGTAGAGTGGCCAGATGGAAGCCACTCCTCAGTAAAAGGCACATAAGAGCCAGCATGTAGTTTGCCAAAAGGCACCCGAAGGTCTCACAGACCATTAGAAACAAAATTATCTGGTCTGATGAAAAAAAAATGTTTTAATCAATTTGCTAAGATTTCAAATACACTTCTTTTCCATTGTCATTATGGGGTATTGTTTGTAGAATTGTGAGGGAAATAATTAATTTTAGAATAAGGGTGTAATATAACAAAAGGTGGAACAAGTGAAGTGCTGTGACTACTTTCCAGATGCACTGTAAAATCACACATGCAGACAGCTATTAGTCAATGCTTTGCTCCAGAACCAATGAGGAGATATCTCAAGATCTCAATCTGTGCTACAGCAGGCCCTGAGGTGATACTCCAGTTAAGTGTTCCTAGATAGGTATCAGATTAAGAACTAAATGCAATTTACACTGACCAGTTTATGACCATAGTGGTGTGTGTTTATGTATGCGTAATTATATGACTCCAGATACTAATGTAACACACATGGAAAAGACTAAGAGGACCATGGTCATTAGACAAAAACAGGAACATGCATTTATATTTCAGTTAGAATGATTCAGCATTGGAGAGACCAAGTGGTTTTTCCGCACAGGGTTTGTACTAATGAGATAAAGCTAATGTGACGGTAACCTATAGCAATCTTAGCAAAAATAGAAACTATATCCAGTAATAAAATGAGGTTGTGCTGCAGCTCCTGTGGGAAGCCAACCCCTGGCTCTAAAATGAGATTATATTTTCCCCTGAGGTGTCTCCCTGTGGTTCAGGACACCTACAGTGACTTGATGCATTTAAAGCCAACATACTAACTACTTCAGCCATGTTTCAATGACAGTGTTTTTCTGTTCATTGATGATATGGAATAGAAGTTTTCTTATTCTTGAACTACCTATTGAAATCGGGTTGTTTTTCTAATCTGTGGAACAATGTCCACATAACACAGCTAATGTACAGTTGCAATCATTATTATTCAACCCCCACTGCAAAATGTGTTAATTGTCAAAATGTACAGACGTTCAGCTGTTTGTGATGAACAAATCAAACAAAAGCAATTGAAATGTCTCAACATCAAGTAGTTTCTCCAAATCCAACTGACTTCTCCATTATGACTTCTCCGGTCTCAAAATTATTCAACCCCCTGTATAGAATCCCTCACAAAAGCACAAATATGCCAGACGTGATGTCAAGGGCTTCATTAGTTGCAACAGGTGTGCTTGAGCTGGAACACATTAAATACCTGAACTGGATAGGGGTTTGTTGAGTGTCACGTTTGATTTTGTGTGAGAAAAATGTCAAAAGAATGGTCAAAAACAGTTTAAGGTACAACATGTAGTTTTCCAGAACAATAATAAAAGACATAATTTGCATTAAAGAAAGCAAACTCACTATACCTATATTATATATATATATGTCTTAGTTGTGTATTTACATTATCCTAAATGTTTCCACCAACTTTCAAACCCAGAGATATTTGTAATATAATTAGACGACATGGGACGTTTCATTTTGTCTTGTGTTTCAGGGAACCGCCAAACATAACGTGAATAAAGTTGTAATATTTTTAACAATACATTACTTTGTCAGTGAACTTTTTTTCTGCCAGAGACGCTAGATTGGAAGGTTGTCATTGACTATGATAACAAAACCCATGATCCCACGCTACCTTCCGACGTCATCCAAGTACATCTTTTGCTATTGTTTTGATTGAGAGACCCCTAGCGGCCAAAAATGACATATTGTACGTTTAAGAGAAGAGATCACCACCATTCACAAACAAGGAACAGGATACAAAACAATGAATGTTCCCAGAGACACCATTGGAAGCATAGTTAGCAAAGTTAAGAGAACAGTGGTTACACTACCTTGAAGGGGCAGAGAAAGAAAGCTATCAAAGACTGCACCCTTTTTTCAGGGTTGTGAAAAAGGCTTGAGTGACTGCAAAAGACCTGCAGCATCGTTGGAGGCAAAAAACCATAACTATATCATCCCAGAACTCCAAAAAAATACACCAATATTGACCCAAAAGCCCAAGAAACGTTGGCTCCAATATACTCAAAATCAAATAAAAAAGCTACAGAGGTTTTGGGATTCTGTGCTGTAGAGTGAAGAATAAAACTCAAACTTTTTGTCATGATGGATTAGCAATGTCTGGAGGAAGTAGAATGAAGTAGAATGATTTTACATGCGTGCAGCCACATATTTATACCCCAGGGAAACAGGAGTAGATGGACTGGAGACTAAACCATCTAAAAAGCATAGAATTACATAATGTATGCAAATTTGTTTATTTGTAACCCTGTCAGACTTTACAGGGAGAGGCTCAGTTATGTCTACTCTAGATGTAGCTTTGCAAACTATTGACTGTAGGCCAATCATTTTGTCTGGATTTTGCAGAAACAATCATTCTATTAAAAAATAATTTCTTTTTGATATTGTTGTTAAAATGAAAGTATATGGCTCACCCATTTTTGTGTTATTTCAATTCACCTTTGCTAAATTTCATAAAGGGTGCCAAAATGTTCACAGAATTTCAGAATATGTTTCCTATGAACCGACAGCATTTAAATCTTGAATTGAAGCAAACAGACAATGATAATATATGTAAAATATATAAAATATTTCTTTATGCTGCAAAATGACGTTTTAAAATAAGTTATATTGGAACTCCATAACATAGTAGTGTAGGACATTGTTTGTCAGAAAAATGTCTGGAGGTGTATTTCACAACATTATGAGGCAATTTCATGTTGTTTAAATGAGTTACAATGAATTTGGACCGAAGAAGTGCAGTAATTTTATTAAATTAAATAATGACAAAATTGTTACTTAGCAAAGTCACTCATCATGGTTGCTCCAAAAAGGCCCACTTCGTATGTAAGATGTCCCAGCTCAAATACACTACTTGCAACCAGATTCTTCTGTTAAGGTTAGTCTGTGCACCTGAACAAAAGGTGGTCTTCTTCACAATGACGAAAATATTTTTTGGTATTAAGTTGTTCCTCAAAAGCTCTTGATAAAACAAATATATGATGACATAGAAATAACTATTGCCTTGTATTTGTTACACGTAATCCACAGTAGCCCATGATGAGGAATTTTATTTTCATCACATGAAATGTCTTGTTCTATAATGAAATGGGTTATGTATCCTTGTTACATTTCCGGTCGTTCCCGAGGACAAATTTTCACGCAAAGTTGTCCAGAGGTCTATACTCTAGCCATTCAAAGATTGCGGAAGTAGCCGTCTGGCTTACGAGGCTACCTCCCCTTTGGCCTGCAATTGAGGCCAATCCCTGCCAATAGAATGGTAGGAATGCCATCCACGATGATAGCACGTTAATAATGTCTGCTATGGAATTTCATTGAATCTGTGTTTAAGTGTTGTTTCTCTAACACCCAGCTTCTAAACATAAAATTGTGCTGCAGTACATGCATACTAGACTCTGGGTCTAGCTGAATAACTTTTAAAAACCCATGCTTATTAGGCTACACTGTATCTGTTTTTAGCAACATGTTCTAAAAGAAAAAGAGGTACGTCACTCTTCACTCTTCCTGATTATTCCACTGGTGCATGAAGCTGTGTAATTATTATTGTAACACTTGTAATGTAGTTAGCTACCTACAATATCAAACAGCTGGATAACTACTGTAAATTAATATGAGCTGTCTAATATAATAGGTTCTTCTTATGTGACCTGAAAAATAATTGTACCATGTAGACACAGTTTATGTTATTTATTGGACAGATAATAGAATTTAA
The DNA here is from genome assembly GCA_016801145.1 of Umbra pygmaea. Classification (NCBI taxonomy): domain Eukaryota; kingdom Metazoa; phylum Chordata; class Actinopteri; order Esociformes; family Umbridae; genus Umbra; species Umbra pygmaea. Next base: position 8,442 of record JACXGM010023367.1, read on the forward strand.
ATGAATAATTGTGAATCTTTTAATATATACATTTATTGGAATATAACAGTAATTGAAATGCATCCAAAACCCATTTTCACTATTGTATTTAACCATAAACAGTTAAACACATTAGGCATGCCTGGTAATACAAACAGTGTTAATACACAGTAAACATCAACAGACATATCTGACACACTGACACATACATTCTCCAGCTGTCAGGTGGTGGGCTGTCCTCTCAACCATTTCTCCCTGTCTTTTTCTAACATGCTCTCACTGTTGGAAGCAGCTTGCTTTAAAGGTGTGTGTGATCTGAATTTCAACATCTGTGTCTGTCTACCGCAAAGACTCTTGGGAGTTCTCTCCCTCTGCCTAGACAGCCCAGATTAGTTATTTTCCTACCATTCCCTTTCTAACTAATTTTCATTCAGCTCACCATTTTTGTTTTCACCATCTTCTGACTGATCTCTACATTCTATTCTTATGTTACCCCTGTAAGCTAGCAGCACCCTGGCAGAGCTGGCATGGATTGAGTCAATATTAAACAATATTGTGACCAATAAGGGACCAGCAGGCTTAGCTGCTGCCTCTGGTACAACACATTAGCATGGGCACCTGCCAAGTGTGCAGTTTACTTTCCCGCAGTTTCCCGCAGTCATTTAGCATTATTACAAGGGAAGTAGCTAGCACAGTTCCCGCTCTGTCACATTGTCAGGCCTGTGGGACTGGGTGTTCAATAGGCCAGGAAAAGGCTGGCTGTGTACTGGTGGCCTAGCCAGAGATTGTACCTAATATAATGTCTACATTTTAACTATTTGCCTCAATGTGTAGTGTTGTCTTCAAACAAACAAAGCTAAGCTTTCTAGCTTGCCTAGAACTCTATTTTTGTGTTTTGTGTATTCACGCATACATAAACGTATTCCTTTATTGGTGTATTAACTAGCATAGCATCTCCAGCTCTATTTTGAAAGTATGTAGTTGTCAAAAACACCCTACATAGAATATTAAAATAAAGGAATACTTTTATGAATTCCAAAATGTGTCAAGATCCAGGCAAGGAACAGAAGGTGAATCTAAAAGCAGATGAACATGAGGTGAGTGATAACAATAATATTTATTGAATGTATTAGGTCAGGATTATGGTTCAGGATAACCAGAGGTAGTGGCGGGACCAGTAGAGCTGAGACCAGGTGAGTGAGGACCCGGTGAGTGGAATCCAGGTGAGTGAAGACCAGGTAAGTGGTATCCAAATTAGATTTATTATCATTTTTCTCAGTACACTCATCTCATTACAACCTAAGCTGTAGAAAACATATATTTGATTAAATAACCTTCACTTAGCACTTACATTTTATATTAACAACAGCATAGGATTTATTGCAAACATGACAATATCAATTATTGTAATGGTTCCATATTTCCGTGCTGGTACCGCTCTTGTAGTAGGTACTGTACGTACAGTGGTTCCAATGAAAATGGTTGTTCTCCTTCTTTCCACTTCAATGTCAAAGCAAAGAACTACCCTCCTATTACACTGCAATTTGTCAGTTATTTCTTCTTTCTTTACACTTTAATGCCTATGTAATTTCAGTGTAACAGACATGCATTATCCATATTTATTACAGTTCATGTATTTAGGGTTATAAAAATATAATTTCCCAATACTTTACCTTCCCAATGTTTTATAAAATGTCCTTTATAAATTTGCTAATTGCCCTAAACATTTTTTTTTATTGAAAATTTGTACAATTATTAACTAGAAGCATAATGATGTAATCTCTGAATAAATTGTGGTTGAAAAAGTTTTACAGTAATTAAAACATGACATCTGTGATATAATCTATCAATTTTCTATTTCACCTAATCTATCAATCTTCTATTTCACCTAAATAAATCAATGTAAATACAGAGATAGGGTAGAGGGGGAATTACTGATGGAATAACATGCTTAGATTCAATACTTTATTTAGGGTACATACATATTAACATTGAAATTTTTACACACAAAAAGTAAAGTATACATACACAATTTTTTATATTCACAAGTATATATAAATATAGTGTATGTATACTGTACTTTTTATGTGTAAAATGTAAATGTTAATACAGTATGTATGTCCACCATTATTTATATAAAAAAGTTGTTTCAGTCCTGTTCTTCTCTCTCAGTGGGTCTTGACCAAGTCTGCTCTCACCTTGTGGATAACCCCTTAGCAGGTGTGGCATGACGACAGTGCTCACATGCTTCCTCCAAGCACATGTCACATAGCCAATTAATCTCTAACAATATCCTGGTTCAACATGTAAGCCTTTAGCTGGCACACTGTGTGGGAGAGGCTAGTCCAATGGGCGCATCTCAATTTTGGAGCACCGGACACGTCGGTAATGCTACGATCAGGATGCAAACACTGGTCACCATGATACAGCTGTTCTGTAAAGACAGCGATTTAGACCACTGAGCCATGAGGTGGCCACTACTGAATATTATATTTTGTACACAGAGTCCTGTTTCGCCTGAACCATCCACGAGCATCCTGAAAGCAGATGTAGATACATGACGTAACAATACCTCCAATTGTTGCAGACGTCATAATAGAAAAACTTCCATTCTGGTCCAAAACCTTTACATGAAACGAACGAGGACAACTTTACATTTTCTTCCCATTCGACAGGTCTTTGTACCTGACGCTCAGTTCACACACAGTAAACATATATTTTTCCTCCCTGCTCTTTGATAGTTTTGAAATAATGTATATATTTCCAGCTGTTAAAATGTAGGATATGTATTCTTCCATTTCACTGTCCCCAAATCTGCATATGCATTCCTATGTAAGTGCAGAATCTCTTTACTTTATTTTGATTGGCGTGGAGGCACACTTATGAAATATGAATGAAAGAACAACAACGGATAATAAATTATTAACTTGTGTTCGAAAAAGTTAAACTATATTGTAAATGTAATACATTTTCTCATTGTAAATGTAACTACTGACTAATTACTTGAATTTTAAACCTAACACGTTAGGTTCATTATTGCAATAAAAACGTAATCTGACTACTGTAACGCGTTATCCCCAACACTGTTGATTAAGTCACTAATTGGTTAGGACCTCCCCTCTCTTGGCAGTCTAGTTCTTAATTGGGCTCTAATTGACAGGGAAGACCAAAAACCAGCATACGTTAAGGCCTCTGTGGAACCGGTTTGACACCTGTGCTATGTATAGTATTTACAACCAAAAGCAATGCTATGGTCTTTTAAGTAATTTTAACAGCATCTGTTGTGCCAGTTTGAAGACACATTATCGCATTCCCATAAATTAAATAAAAATACATTTTATGGTTGTATTAATTACTTCTTTCAAGTTACCTAATGTACAGTTGCCACTCGATAAAGTGGTGCTATTCGTACCGTGTCAATAATCAGTTCATTTAGTTGCCAATAAATGGTCTATACTCATCACTGGGTGGTGCTAGACCACTTTTTTTTTAAACAGGGGATTGCAGTTCTAATGCCTCCTAGAGATACGTTTTTTTGGGAAATAGACTGATATTAAATCAATGTAATTGTATTATTATACACAGTAGAATAACATTCTTAATTTAAATAACGCCTTGTTAGTTTTAGGAAAGCGAATAAATATCGTAGACTACTGCGTCTGCATTTTCCAATCAGAATGCATCCCTGAATACTTTGTTATACTGTGTAAATAGTTACAACTTTTATCAAAGTACAGTTTTACTTTGTGGGACAAAAATGGGTAACGAACAATGTTTTTAAGTTGTCATACAGTACACTGTAACCTCAGCAAGCTGCTTCCTCAGAAGATAACTTCTTTTTTTCACAGAAATCACGACAGCACCGTGTTGTAGCGGCCTGGATCATTTGCAATTACTGTAAAGTCTTTCAGTGTAAGGAGTTGCAAGTTCTAGTCCTGCTGACAACCCAAGCAATCCATAAATACAAAGAAACCAAAACAAATAATTTTAGAAGTTAAATTATGTGTAATGACAAAGGAATCTTTTTTGAACATGCTTACTGATATTAATTTAATACTTTGTACAAAAGCCTTTGTTGGTAATGAGCGCTTCAAGACGCCTCCTGTATAGAAAAACTAGTCTCATGCATTGCTCTGGTGTGATTTTGGCCCATTCTTACACACAAACAGTCTTCAAATCTTGAAGATTCCGTGGGCCTCTTCTATGAATCTTGATCTTCAGTTCTTTCCATAGATTTTCAATGGGATTTAAAACAGGTGATTGGCTGTGCCATTCTAGCAGCTTTATTTTCTTTCTTTGAAACCAATTGAGAGTTTCCTTGGCTGTGTTTGGGATCATTGTCTTTCTGAAATATCCACCCTTGTTTCATCTTCATCATCCTGGTAGATGAGAGCAGATTTTTGCCAATAATGTCTCTGTAAATTTGCCTATTGATCCTTCCTTCAATTATGTGAAGTTTCCCAGTAACATTTGCTGAAAAGCAGGCCCACACCATGATGTTCCCACCTCCAGACTTCACTATTGGAGTGATGTTTTTAGGGTGATGTGCAGTGCCATTACTCCTCCAAAAAGGGTGTGTATTATGGCATCCAAATAGTTCAATTTTGCTCTCATCTGACCACACTATATTCTTCCAATATTTCACTGGCTTTTTCAAATGTTGTGCAGCAAACTTTTAATGAGCTTCAACATGCTTTTTTTTTAGCAATGGAGTCTTGCATGGTGAAAGTGCATACAGGCCATGTCGGTGGAGTGCATTACTTACTGTTTTCTTTGAGACAACAGTACCTGCTAGTTGCAGGTCTTTTTGAAGCTCTCCACAAGTGGTCCTTGGCTCTTGGACAATTCTTCTGATTATTCTTTTCACTCCTCTGTCAGAAATATTGCGAGGAGCACTTGGTCGAGGCAAATTGGTGTAATTGTCTTTCCACTTCCATATCATTGCCCCAACAGTGCTCACTGGAAACTTTAGGAGCTTTGAAATGTGCCTATAACCAATGCCATCATCATGTTTTGCAACAATTAGGTTGCGAAGGTCTTGAGACAGCTCTTTGCTTTTACCCATCATGAGATCTGTCTTGTGTGACACCTTGACAATGAGACCATTTTGTAGGAAATCAGTTGGGACTGAACCAGCTAATATTAATTTGCAAGGAGGCTGGATTGCTTTTTAATTACTAATGTTTTTCAGCAGTTGTCTGTATATATATACCAAATAAAGTATTGAATCTAAGCATGTTATTCCATCAGTAATGTTATATCTGTAGATACATTGATTTATCATCACAGATGTCATGTTTTTTATTTACTGTAAAGCTTTTTTAAGGAAATGGTTGTGAGGAGGGTGATGAAATACAGTAGTGCTATACAATAAATGTATAATTGCCAGATTTTATGTGGTTGTTGCTTTATTGAAATCCTTGTTACTTCACCATAACCATATAACAACATTAATGGGTAACAAGCATGGTCTTACAAAGTATTGCCGTCTCAGTTACAATGTTTTTCCCCACATCTTTCCTAACTGTTACCTTTTAATTTCCACAGTAAGGCTTACTATTGATGTGAAATTACCATGCTGCTACCCAGTGGATTTGTCTTTGTTTCCTGGTTGTTTCCTGGTTGTTTCATGGTTGTTTCATGGTTGTTTCATGGTTGTTTCCTGTTAATTACCTAGTCATTTCGGTTCTGCAAAATAAAGTACTACCGTAAGTCCTAATATACACCTCAAAGACCTATTTGTGAGGATTTACCCGCTCATGGGAGTTTTAGGTATTGAAAAGTGTTCTCCAGTCAGATCTACCTGACGGCGGACATTGGAAATTGTGCACATGAGCATTTAGTTTCTTAGTTCTTAGTCTTTAATCATATCTAGCTGTACAGTACACCTAACCTTAACCGTAACCTTAACCACAATGAAGTGTTAAAATGTAATCCTGTGCTATATATATGCAAAGGGAAGAGATTAGGTTGGCATAATTTGTAAAAGTAAACATAATGTGAGGTTTGCCCTCTGTTTTGAATCAACCAATCAAATCTGCGTGACAGATCTGCGTGGAGAACACTTTTCAATAATAAAACTCCCATGGGCGATTTCCCCTGGCAACTGTCATGGCAATGACAAAACCTATATGAATAGCTGTGTGGGATTCTGTTTATAAAAATAAATGCCCAGCTTCCAATATGGATGTACCGGTATGTTCCAAGCGTATAAAAAGATGAATATGTAAAAAAACTGAAAATATACCAGAAATGTTTTGATAGTACAATGTTGCATTATTTTACAGACAGTTACTATAATGATAAATAATGTAATGATCCAGATTGAAGATATCTTTCTATTACCAAACAATCACTGTGTTTGCACAATGTGTTATGTGTTATCATTATGAAATTACTGTCTGTAAAACAGTAGAAATTGTAATGGCAAAACAATTACCTGTAATTTTTTGTTGTTCAGTACTTTTGTTTTCAGTGCCCCACTGACACAATCATGACCTCCGCCCCAAATTTCAGTGGGCAAATTTCAAAACTGTTGGACAGAAAACCCTACTCTGCTTTGCTCCCCCTTACCTGCTAAACAAAGTAATTAACTTTGTAGCCAATTAAACCTGCCCTAAGGAAATGGCCTTTTTACCTCGGTAACATTGCCCATGGTAACAGCTTGGGAACACTTGGCAGTGTGGTGAACAAGGCAACCTGTCACTTGCGGCAACACAGTTTTCTTAGCAGCAGGAGGGCATGTGTCATACACAGTTCTGTGGCCCATTGACAGTACAGAACAGTCTGCAATATTTTTTTGTCTCTTTTAAGGATTTTATAATGCAATCTCTGCTGTGGCTTACCACCAAACACAATCTCATGCACAAAACACAGGCTAAAGTACACATTCAGAAAATAATAACATGCTGACAAGCATAGGTTTACATATGCAAACACATGCCCACCACAAATTCTCTGCTAAACTAACACATAACCATCAGAGCGTGGACCATCCTCATAAACGTTTGCTAAAAACATTTGTCTCAAATCACTAGTTGCTAGATGTTTTCATAGTCCAATTGTCATGAACGTTGTAAAACAAAAAGTCAAAAACATTCACAAGAATACAACACTGAAAATGAAAAGGATATTGACTTTTTTAGAATGCTAAGCCTTAGCAATTTGTTACATTTAATTCTGTAGCATTGTCCAGAGTTGTTTTGTTAAATGTATTTGGCTGTAAAATTCGCCTAAATAAACATACCCAAAGTTAACCTCTAGTTACACTGGACCTGAAGCAAGTCCATACATATGGTTGATATTTCTTAAAAGGAAATACTTATATTAAAATATAATTCTTTGGATATATAAAATGTATTTTGAATAAAGTCGTGTCTCCTAGTAGATGAGGACATATGTTAACATTTTTAGAGTGATACAGTGAATAGCCAATGAGCTATAGCGTTATGTGTAAAAGTATATTTCCCCAAAAAACGCAACGTGATGACGTTCTCATCCGGGTTATGCGACAGACTACAAATGTCTTTGTTCAAATATGTCTGGCATAATTCAGTTTATATGGAGGTTCTTGGTCATTTATAACATCTATGTTTCATAATGATTATGATTTTCGACATATCACGTATAGGGCTGGGCGGTATGACCAAAAATGTATATCACGGTATTTGTCAAAATTCTACCGGTTTCACGGTATTTGACGGTATTTCTTTTTTCATACATTATCAAGTGTTCCCAGCATTCTTTCTACAGTTTGAGAGAGGAATTATTGCAGTAGATTGACTTAGGATGGTCTATTTTACTGTCATGATGAGTGAATATTGTAG
>JACXGM010023369.1:0-16245 GCA_016801145.1 Umbra pygmaea
ACACACAGTGTTAGCACACACAGTGTTAGCACACACAGTGTTAGTACACACAGTGTTAGCACACACAGTGTTAGCACACACAGTGTTAGTACACACAGTGTTAGCACACACAGTGTTAGTACACACAGTGTTAGCACACACAGTGTTAGTACACACAGGAAACAACAGACAAGCATCTAAGCCATACCTCAAACTCAGGTCTGGGTTGTAAACTGTATAAAAAACAGCTGAAGTTTATCATCATGTTATCCTGTAGATTCTCCTTTGTTAATAATTGGTTTTAGCCCTACCCAGTCTCTAAAGACTGATTTTCATGGCTACGCATCAGAGAAGATCTATGTGGCGTTTTGGAGAGTCAAAGATCAAGGGACTCGAGAGTCAAAGATCAAGGGACTCGAGAGTCAAAGATCAAGGGACTCGAGAGTCAAAGATCAAGGGACTCGAGAGTCAAAGATCAAGGGACTCGAGAGTCAAAGATCAAGGGACTCGAGAGTCAAAGATCAAGGGAATCATTCAACGCACATCTCAGCATCCACTCTGGTCCTTGTCACACCGGTTGCTCAACATGAAAGTATTTGCTTGAATATATAATCAAATAGGAGACAGCATTCCCTCAGCCAATAACCTTGATTGAGTCTTCAGGAGTCCAACAAACCAGAAGGATTTACGAGAGCATCAACAGCAGAGACCGCCATGTCTGAAATCCCACCCATCCGTAGCAGTAATACACCAATTTGGTTGGACGCCAACCGCCGCAAAACACTACAGAAGAGCCCACCTATCCTTGTGGGTGGAGCGTAGCCAATTGGAGCCACCCTCTGTGGGACCTCCCCCAAGCACAGATGGCCGGCCATGGCCGGATTTGAACTCCTGGCCCCAAAAGTAGATGCTTTTAACAAAAAGCAGAGCGCCAACAGGAATCAATCTATCCAGTATACTAACCACCCAGGACTTGTAAATCCTTCAGACCACCAGCTCTCCCTGCTTAGTTAGCCAATCAGTCAATTATGGTTTGGCCGATGAGTTTGCCCCATAAAACCTTCTGTTTGGTTGTTCTGTGAGAGGAAAACCAATGAAAAAAGAACACTGCATGTGCCCAACCGTCATGTGTATGTTTGCTCGTTTGGCCAAAATACCAAAATGAGACTACTATTGACCTTTAGCTTAGTAATGAGACATTTTTTGCTGTTTCTCGTCAGGACAGCTATTCCAGTGTGCTTTCTAATGAGAACAGCTTTGTTTTTGCAAAGACAGCGTGAGTAATGCGTGTAGCCCTTATGCTGAACCTCAAAAGAATTACATCTAGGTCACATAAAGAGAAAAATACTCATAATTCCTTCCTAATTACAGTGTTTTTATAAAGTTATATAAAGTTACAATTTGTTATGCAAAAGAAAACAATTTAACTCCTTGATGAAAAACCAATTACTCAGTGACACTCTACTGGCCCTTGTCAATCGTGGTGCACTAGGGAATAGGGTCCCCTTTAACAAATAAAGCAACATTTTGGGAAACATATTCCAGGCTAACTTAATCACTACATACGTTCACCCGGAGCTGGGTTTAGATACGTTTACCTTCGGACCACTTTGCCTACAGAATAGCCTGAATTTTCAGAGGGTTCTTCCATGTCCAGGAAGTGTTCCACATGGATGTTGGTAAATTCTGACTTGATATCCCTCCTCGGTGGAGCAGACTGATTGGTGGGGCATTCATGCTGTGAACAGTTCATTCCATCATATCCTAAACATGCTCTTTTTCTGGGTTGAGATCTGGGGACAGCACAGGTAAAAAGTAAAGTATTTTCTACTCCTCAAATGTTTAGTGTTGGTAATTGTGTTGTCCCTGGATCTGAGGATTAAGAGGTGTGGTCATCTGAGAGGATTAAGAGGTGTGGTCATCTGAGAGGATTTAGAGGTGTGGTCATCTGAGAGGATTAAGAGGTGTGGTCATCTGAGAGGATTAAGAGGTGTGATCATCTGAGAGGATTAAGAGGTGTGGTCATCTGCTGCAATAAAATAGACTATCCATGTCCAAGCCAATGAATCCTTCAGCCCATTTGAAATAAACAATGTGGCTTTTGAAGGACTTACTTTGATCATCTCCACTTGGCGCAGCTAGAAGAAGACTGAGTGTATTTCCTCCCTAGGTTTCTTCCTAGGTTCCAAATCTACTAGTTTGGTTCTCCTAGCCACTGTGCTTTAATCCTCATACATGTAAAAAGATGTACAGATCCACCACTAGACCCATGTATTGAATAGTCAATCCTCGACTATTTTTACGTTTCAATAGCTCATCAAAATGACTATGCTTATATACTCAGCAAAAAAAGAAACATACTCTCACTTTCAAGTCTTGGCATTTTCAGCAAACTCATCATGTGTAAAGCTTTCTATGAACATCAAAAGGTTAAACAACTAAGACATACACTGAACAAGTTCCACAGACATATGACAGAAATTGAATAATGTTTCCCTGAACAAAGAGGAGGGGTCAAAATCAAAATAACAGTCAGTATCTGGTGTGGCCACCAGCTGCATTAAAGTGCATTCGGAAAGTATTCACAGTGCTTCACTTTTTCCACATTTTGTTATGTTAAACCCTTTTTCCGATATGGATTAAATTCACTATTTCCCTCAACATTCTACAAACAATAACCCATAATGACAATGTGAAAGAATTGTGTTTGAAATCTTAGCAGATTTATTTAAAATAAAAAACTGAAAAACCACAGGTACATAAATTCTCAGCCTTCGCCATGACACTCATATTTGAGCTCCGGTGCATCATGTTTCCACTGATCATCCTTGAGATGTTTCCACAACCTGATTAAAGTCCATCTGTGGTAAATTCAGTTGTTTTGACATGATTTGGAAAGGCACAAAAATGTCTATATAAGGTCCCACTATTAATAGTGCATGTCAGAGCACAAACCAAGCCATGAAGTCTAAGGAATTGTCTGTAGACCTCTGAGACAGGATTGTTTTGAGGTACAGATATGGAGAAGGGTACAGAAAAATATCTGCAGCATTGAATGTCCCAATGAGCACAGTGGCATCCATCTTCTGTAAATGGACAAAGTTTGGAATCACCAGGACTCTTCCTAGAGCCAAGCTGAGCGATCGGGGGAGAAGGGACTTAGGCAGGAAGGTGACCAAGAAACTGATGGTCACTCTGACAGAGCTCCAGCGTTTCTCTGTGGAGAGAGAACCTTCCAGAAGAACAACCATCTCTGCAGCACTCCACCAATCAGGCCTGTATGTACATTGCAATTTATTACCCTGGCCACATCTGCAGTCCTCATGCCTCCTTGCAGAATGCCTAAGGCACATTCACGCAGATGAACAAAGACCCTGGGCGTCTTTCTTTTGGTGTTCCTCTGAGTCGTTAGAAAGGTCTCTTGTGTCCTAATTTTTCATAAATGTGACCTTAATTGCCTACGTCCGTAAGCTGTTGGTGTCTTAACGATCGTTCCACTGGTGCATATTTATTATTTCTTTTTATCCATTGAACAAGAATCGAAAACTTTGTTTAAACCCTTTACAATGAAGACTATTAAAGTGATTTGGCTGTTTATGAATGATCTACAAAATACAGTGTCCTGAAAAGGGAATGTTTCTTTTTTGCTGAGTATATATTCAATAGCACATCTATGACAATGCTTATGTATTTCAACAGCTCATCCATGACTGCGTTCATTACATGTTTAAATCACATGTTGAATTGACTGGCTTCCATTCTACCACATGCTTAGGATACTTAGGGTCAATGTGTGTGTTTGACTACCCAAGTGGTCGCGTGTGTAAGACCGGTCTGCATGTGTCTGAAAGAGACTTACCTTGGCTCTTCCGATGTTTTTGTCTTGATTATTAATCGGAGGAGCCACTGAAGCGAATCAGCTATGAGTTGGGCAACATTTTTTAAATTAATTAAATCCAGGGAGAGATTTTGACTGATTAGATTACATTCTGAAAATTGACTTAATTAGTGTTTTTCAATCTTTATTGGTCTTAACTTAGAGCTTCTTTGGCAGTGTTTGAATCAGACATTGAAACAGTATGTGGTTTTAATTGGAATAATTTAAGAACAAAAGGAAACAGGAATTATTATATGGAATAATAAAAGAAATAACAGGATGATGTGGACTTGCTTTATTATTTAATGTTTTCATCTCCCTTTACTTGTATGGTCTAATTCAAGTGACCGTGTAGCAAAACCTGAAGCAGCATTAAAGACATGTGTAGCATTTAGAGCCGTCCACACTGTCCTCAAAATTACTGGAATTCAAACTTGGAATTTTATAGCAATTTGAGGTATGTTTTATTGTATTTATAGATTGTGAACAAAATGGCACTGCTCAAAATGAGTTATTTTTTAAGTATTATTTTTATAGCCTCAGACTACATAATTAAAACACATTTCATCAGTTTGCAGCTCCCTCTTGTGGTTCCAGAAGATAAAGGCAACCAGGCTGATATTAGGACACCAGTAGGTAATCAATTTGGGTTAAATATAGTTGCAGTTTAATTATACATGCTTATCAAGTATGTACTCTGGCTAACATAGTCTAGGCCCAATAAACCTGGGAGAATACACATTTTCAGCTTGCATGCATTTATATTAATATATAAATATAATCCAATGCCATTGAACATAAACTCACCTAAAGGATTATTAGGAACACCCGTTAAATTTCTCCTTAATGCAATCTACTCAACCATCACATGGCAGTTGCGTCAATGCATTTAGGGGTGTGGTCCTGGTCAAGACAATCTCCTGAACTCCAAACTGAATGTCAGAATGGGAAAGAAAGGTGATTTAAGCAATTTTGAGCGTGGCATGGTTGTTGGTGCCAGACGGGCCGGTCTGAGTATTTCACAATCTGCTCAGTTACTGGAATTTTCACGCATAACTATTTCGAAGGTTTACAAAGAATGGTGTAAAAAGGGAAAAACATCCAGTATGAGATGCCTTGTTGATGCTAGAGGTCAGGGGAGAATGGTCCGACTGCTTCAAGCTGATAGAAGGGCAACTTTGACTGAAATAAACACTCGTTACAACCGAGGTATGCAGTAAAGCATTTGTGAATCCACAACATGCACAACCTTGAGGCGGATGGGCTACAACAGCAGAAGACCCCATCGGGTACCACTAATCTCCACTACAAATAGGAAAAAGAGGCTACAATTTGCAAGAGCACACCAAAATTGGACAGTTGAAGACTGGAAAAATGTTGCCTGGTCTGATGAGTCTCGATTTCTGTTGAGATATTCAGATGGTAGAGTCAGAATTTGGCATAAACAGAATGAGAACATGGATCCATCATGCCTTGTTACCACTGTGCAGGCTGGTGGTGGTGGTGTACCGGGTTTCGGGGATGTTTTCTTGGCACACTTTAGGCCACTTAGTGCCAATTGGGCATCGTTTAAATGCCACGGCCTACCTGAGCATTGTTTCTGAACATGTCCATCCCTTTATGGCCACCATGTACCCATCCTCTGAAGGCTACTTCCAGCAGGATAATGCACCATGTCACAAAGCTCGAATTGTTTCAAATTGGTTTCTTGAACATGACAATGAGTTCACTGTACTAAAATGGCCCCCACAATCACGAGATCTCAACCCAATACAGCATCTTTGGGATGTGGTGGAACGGGAGCTTTGTGCCCTGGATGTGCATCCCACAAATCTCCATCAACTGCAAGATGCTATCCTATCAATATGGGCCAACATTTCTAAAGAATGCTTTCAGTACCTTGTTGAATCAATGCCACGTAGAATTAAGGCAGTTCTGAAGGCAAAAGGGGGTCAAACACAGTATTAGTATGGTGTTCCTAATAATCCTTTAGGTGAGTGTACAATATATAATAAAACAAGGTGTATTGATTGCACCTCCATTTTTTATCTAAAAGTATTGATAACTTTTCATACTCGATGGAATAATTTGTTTGGCCGTTTTTACGCTGAAGACGAAAATGAAATGCTGTCAAGCATTCATGTGAATAAGGTATTGTAGCGTCATATTATTTTACATGGATTTAGCCTATTGCATAACGAATAGAACTGACAATTATCTGTAGGCTATGTAACCGTATTAAATATAAATAACTTTAGGAATGACAGACGAACATCATTGGTTTCCACAAAAACAATATATATTGGGGATTTTCTTCCCTCGATCTGCCGAAAGCGTTCGTTATTTTAAGCAACATATAAAAGTGTAATTTCAGCTTGTATTCATATTTTTGTTTCGCCTACCTGCACGTTTACTCCGTACAGTAGGTGGTGATATACGAGGTGATAGACCAACGACCATGAAAAAATATACGTTTATCTATTTCCGGTTTAACTATTTCCGTTTCCGGTTTTCCAACCGCATATATACACAGACCTGTAGAACACCACTTTCACATTTACTTTAAATTGAGCAACGGTAGCGAATCATTTCTGTTTGATAGTTTACTATTAGATTTCGAACATGCACAGACCGCATTTGAGACAACCTAGTCCGGGTGGAGTTGGCTCCAGAGGAGGTGGTTTCCGAAGCCCGAAAGGCTTCGACAACAGCGCCGGGGGAATGCTTCCTTCGCCCCCGTGGGGATTCCGTGGTTGCCCCCCTCCGTCTTTTGGATCACCTAGATTTGGGCATTATGATGGTAGCTCTCCAGATACACCTCCAAGAGACTTCGGTGGTAATGGCAATAGGAGTTATCACGGTGGAAGTGGGGGTAAAGGAAGATTTAACAGCAGCGGTTCCTCCCCGACGTATACTCCGCGTAGACAGAATCAGAGCCCATGTGGAGCTCCGTACAGACATTCTCCATACAATGCACAAAGTCCTGGACAACAAATGGGTTATCAGGTAAATTTTTAATGTTTGGTGTTTAAATATAACTAGTGTATGTTGCTCTATGTTACAACATCTGTGAAAGCGCCAAGGGGCCTACAGTACTCTACCTAATCGCAACTATTGTTTACTATTTCTAACCTCGCTGCCGCGGTAGGAACAACGTTTTGTCCGAAGTAGTCCGACAATATGGCATAAACACATTATGGTAACTAGAAGCACATGTAACACCGTTAACGTTATTTTAGTTTCAACACCCCAACCGTGGTGTGAAAGTGTGTAAATGTTGTTGAACTCGACGCCCGCTACTAACTTATGCAAATTAGTTTCGATGTCTCATAACATGGTGGTTCTTTCTTAAAGGGCTCTCCTCGGCATTCCACTCCGTTTGGGTCACGTGGTGGCAGGGACAGGGGCCAGGGTGCACAAGGTGGTGTGGAGAAGTTTTACAACCCCTCTATGCTGCAAGATCCTTGGGCTAGCCTACAGCCAGTACCAGTCACTGACACAGGCGTCTCCCAACAGCAAGTCACACATACAGGCAGGCCAGGGAGGTATTTCAACTAGAACTTTACCGTCCACACCCCCCTGGACAGTGCCTCAACCATTTCCTGTTACTTTTACTCTATTATTTTATTGGTATTGGACAATTACCAAGTCCTCTGGTTGTAGGATTTGCCATTTATAAATGGCAACAGGACCTATAATAGACACTAGTACAGCAGGCATTGAAGATGTCAGAGGATTCACCAGCAACTGTTAGTGGACATGGACTATCCACTATCCGAAGCCCTTTCCAGCAGACTTTGATCAAATTTACCTTTCAAGCCTAATTGAGACTTCTCAATATCAGGGCAATGGCAGCGTATTAAAACCAAACACAGGGAATTCATTATAATCAGAACATCTTATTTTATCCATCTGCAGTTTAGACTCATACTTGGGTCTCTGTACCTTTTATTGTATGTTACTGTTTCATCTTAACATTTTGTCAGCAAGTGTAAACAGTGTTTTTTTTAATTTTAGTTTGTGCTCAGAGGTACGGAAGTGTCCTGAGCTCGAAGCATTAGTGTCCACATTAGGGAAACATATTTAGTCCTGTTATGACGTATACCTCTTGGTTATAGATTTATTCAAAAATTATATTTTGTTAAATGTATTTTACTGGTATTTTAAATGGGTTGATATGAACTGCAGCTTTAGGTGTCTGCCACTGCCTCAGGTTAAGTATTTATTGTACATTTGTAGTTCGACTCCCTTACGCAGCACACTAAACTGTATTCCCAGCTACATTGACACACCACTTACACAAGATTGTATCCCGTTTGGAAATTTGTATTAGACCTTGCTTTCAATTTGAGAGCTGAAATCCCTAATTTCTACGTACATTTGTGGCCATAATATACCCAGTGATTCTTTACACATTACTGACAAGAGATTAGAGCGTTGAGTTCAAATAACATTGGTTGTAACAAATAACACTGGAATAAACTGTGCAGACCAGCTAATCCCACAATGTTACCGTGTCAACATGGCTTCTTTTCACACTACAGCCCAGGTCATTTCATCACCCTTTTTTCTCCGCAATTAAAAAGTTTATTCATACTGAGAGAATCTGACACAGCTGAGCCTGTTTAAATTTAAAACAAAATTACAAGAAACATAATTAGGAATTACAATTTAGTTCAGGTCTTTCATATCTGATCAAATTAACGAGTTGAGGTAAAGATAATATGCAAATTTTGGCTGAAATCGAGTTAAAGTGACGTTTAATTGCATGAATCAATTTCATTGTAATTCATTATATAATAATACACTGAGACATGAATGTTCTATTAAAATTGTATTTTATTTCCTCTTAAATTTTGTTTCACATTACAAACACACGAGTAGAAGGAACATCAGCTACCAGTGGACAGCACATACTCAGGTAGCGTCATTGCCCCTAGGTACCAAGACTTTCTCCCAGAACATTGTCTGGGCTAATGGGTGTTTTCATTAAGGGAAAGAACTGAATATTTAAATTAGTGTTCACTAACATAATGTAGTTCCCTATTTCTAGTCATGTAGTGCCTAATGAACAAGATCCAGATGTGTTGTAGATCTGCCCAGTTTTTCCACTAAAACAAGCATTCCTATAGGACAACTTCAGGTAAGCCCAACAGGTCTGTGTGCTTTAGTTAACCCGCTTAAATTTGCATTGGGGGGGGGGAATGAAACAATGTGTACAAGGCTCAATGCATCTATTGTCATGCTAATTCTAAAGTGTTGACAGAAACTAGAATGGAGGCAGGTCAACATTTTAGTGGTTTGTCAGAGTGAGAACCAATCTGTGCAGTAGTTTGTCAGTTACTTTACTAACTTTCACAACCTTTTGATTCTTTAGAGATTAACTCCATCCAAGCTTGACTAAAGTGTTTTCAATCCTGTCTTTTGGTGAGCCTCTACACTTCAGTGTAATTTTAGTGAGCTCATGCAGGAGTATAACTAAATCCTAAAACATTTTGCATCGAGCGCTGAAATGGAGCTCGGAAGTGTCTAGGTTTTCTATTTTCTCTCGATCTACTGGGTCTAGAGGTTCAGCTGGCCCTGTAAACTCAACATTAATAAACAGTATGTCTCACGTGTTGGTATTGTGAGTTTCTCTATAAATGTTTGTCTTTAAAGTGGTGTTTGTGCATTGCCAGTCAGGGATGCTAGTAATTTTGGTGCCTGTTGTAAATAGTTCTAAATGTTCACAAGTTTGTGTTCTCCAAAGGTGCTTTGTAAGTTCCAGAAGGTAATATTCTTTTTCAGGATAAAATTACTAAAATAGAAAGTAAAATAACCATTTGTTACCTGTTTACAGTATACAGGTGGTGCTATTCTGTTAAACTGTATAACACAATTCATTACAAATTTCTAAACTGAAGGCAAACCTATTAAAACAGTTTCTCTAATAAAATGTAAATAGTCCTATAACATAAAGCATGCTCTGTGAGAAATCTTTGTTAAATGCTTTATTTTTGCAGGATGAATGGCTAAATGTATGCAGAAAGGCTATAGTTTCTTCAGTGTAGGTAGGCCCATCACCCACTGGCTTATTCATACACTGTGGGGTTGACCAGGGCCTCATTTATAAACAATGTGTACGCACATAATGATAATGCAGGATGAATGGCTCATTTATAAACGATGTGTATGCACATAATGATAATGCAGGATGAATGGCTCATTTATAAACGATGTGTATGCACATAATGATAATGCAGGATGAATGGCTCATTTATAAACGATGTGTACGCACATAATGATAATGTAGGATGAATGGCTCATTTATAAACGATGTGTACGCACATAATGATAATGCATTCACTAGTTTGGAAGCAAAATCTGTGATTAACAAACTAATTTGACGCGAGAACGCACGGTACTACGCACAGTTTGACCCATGCATAATCACAAAAATTTGAAAGATTTAAACCTGCAACTTTGTTGGCGAAAGTATGAAACTCAAGAAAAGCTTTCACATTGATGACATTGTGAAAAATAAATCCTAATATTACATCTCATGTTTTAAAAATTCCCTGTAGTGCACACAAAAACATTAGTTTGGATAAGGAGCCAACAAACTGAGATCTGCAAAAAACCATTGTAGTTTAATTGGGAATAATATTTAATTGGATCTTTAATAATTAAACACTTTTTGCATGTTAAGAAATGTATTGTCATAATTACAAATTACATTTAAACTGACACTGTTGCCTCAGTCTGGCAGATACGAGTGCACAGATTCATATGTGATCACATGTTCCTTGTGCATAACTGTCAATGTGATACTGGCCCTGTCATTATCAATAACAATCAGTGCAGTTACCACATCTCAACATGTCATGAAATTGGGTAGCTTTTGCAGTGAAATTGGTGTAACAAAAGGCATAATGATGCACAATGGCTGCTTTGGCGCTGTTGGAAGATTTGGTGAATGGAAGAATTCACAGAGTGACAATTGAGACCAGCAAGATTGACTGGCCAATGAGGCTTATGAGCTGGTTTTGATCACCAAGAGTTATTATATTGGGTCTCTGTGCTGTAGTATGTTTACAGAGAAGCACCCACAGAAACCAAGCCATGTCTGTACCTTCAAGTTGTGACAACCCTCGGGTTTCTAGCCAGAGGCACTTTTTCAAAGGGAATTATTTTTATTTCACCCTGTGAAATTCCTATTTGTTTTTCTGTTTGAATTTTCAGTCAACAAATTAATTTGGGGCACTTCACTGACCATTTTCAGGCATTTATGGGGGTAATTGGGCCCGACAAGACACTCGCACGTCTGTTTTTGTAGATTGTGATTTATAAAGGAAAAACAGTGTAGGATGTGCGTGCACACTTTTATGAATCTAAATGTTTTTGTTTGCACGCACTTCGTACGCAAACATTTTAAGTGAATTCTATGCCCATTTTTACAAATGAGGCCCCATGGCTTTCCCAGTCTCCATTTTGTACGGCTGTTCAACATCGTCATCATTCACAACATGCACAGACATTCTAAGTCCAAACTGCACCGTTTTAACGACATTTAGTTTGTAGTTACAACAGGTTCTGCTCAGTTGAAGACCAGTATATGCAAGGCCATTAGAAATATGACCACTACGTTGTCGGCACTCCAAGACTGCAGGCGCAACATACCGCCACACGGAGGCGCTAGGACATTTGAAATTGGCCATGACAGAATAACATTGTCACGCGCGCTACCATGCAAACACTGTGTGTGTGTTCTGGTAGCATTGTTTCCGTGACTGCTACACCAGCGGGATATCACAGAGGCTTAAATCAGAAGAGAAGTGTTATATTCATAAAGTGTTTCTTTAAATCCTATGCTTTTTTCAGAACAATATATTTAGTGTGCTCATCAATTATTATTAGGGGTCACTGCTGTTCTTAGCAGAAAATATTTAAAAGTTCAGATTCTGTCCTTTCATTGTGTTTACGATAACAGGAAAACAAACTACACTTTACGGATTTCACACTTTGTCTTTAAGGCAGATGCTGTACAAAGGATAATAGTTATGTTCATTAGAGTTTACCCAACTGATAACATATCAAAAAACATCTCGCAACCAAAAACAAAAATGATGCCCTTGTTACTGGATATGTCCAGGTGGCTCCATGTTAAGTGCGTTTGGTACCAAATGAACAAGGCAGATGGAGAGTCTTGGGGGAACAGAAGGTCTTGTACGGAAAGACGTTACAAAATACAGCATCGCTCTCGGATTCTCTTCGCCAGGCTTTTCCTTCCCTTCTTCCCGTTTTTTTCTTTACCGTCTTCCATTTTCCTGGCCCGGATCTCACGCATCAGGTCAAAAAACACCTGCAGGCAGAATAATTTACCTGCCTATGATTACACATTTCCACCAGGGGGCGCCATACCATTTCATAAGCATAGCTCCCTGCATCGGTATGAGTTGCCAAGCCTCTCCTAGAGACCCTAGACATTTTATATTGTAGCCCTGACCAAGCTCATTTACGCAGTTAAGGGCTTGTTGATTTAGTAGACAAGTTGATTCATGTGTGCTAGGCCTGGGAAACATAAAATATACTGAATGGCTGTTAGTCCCTGGGAGAGGTTTGAGACCCACTGAGGTTAGATACAAAGATTGTTTTGATGCTGTAAAATACATTTTACTACAAAAATGTGCTGCTACAGCTATTTTTTTTCCCCATTTTCCTATCATTTAATTAGCCTGACCACTCTGATACCCCCAAACTACTCACCACCCCTCCTAGCACTGATACATTGACTGCTACTGCTATTGTGCAGATCTGTGCAGACATTAACGTCCTCCATGACCTCAACCAACACGTCACACACATGAAAGCAAAGTTTAATCATCACATAATCAGGTCTGTCATTGGGTGAACATCACTAAGAGCAGTGGTGGGTTTTTGCTGCCACACCCTACCCGGAGTTGTCCAGAGCAGTGATGTCATAGCAGTGATGTCATAATGGTCTGTGTTGCTTCAACACAATGCCTGATTGATCACAACAAAATCCAGAGAAACGGGCCATTTGGTAACAAGCCACCAGACGCTGTTTACATTTAGTGACATGTAGGTCATTGTTCTGTTGAGAATCTTAGATTTTTCATGAAGCCAGCTTTCAATAGAACCAGTAATTGAATTCCCACCTGTCTTACAATGACAGATGATCGGTTTACCCAACTCTTTTTTAATTTGTTTAATCTACAACACTGACTAGAACACACTTATATACCGTATCTTCGGGTACAATTCACTTTGTGAGCCCACACAGAAATACCACTTCTTCTCTTGACCTTTTTCTATGCGAGGCTAACGTTCAGTTCCTGAGCTTTGGTGTCAAATGGCCTGAACAATGGACACTACTCTAGTTGGAGAACCCCTTTTCTCACTGACAATTTTATATATTCACAATAAGTCATAATCTACATATCTGTGCCCCTAATTCCCACACCATAGTGGCCCAGATTACAAGTCCGTACAGTATGGTTGATAATACCACTGCTTAAGTCATCACTGTACCTGTCGTTATATATACACATGTGGATATACACCAATCAGTCATAACATTATGACCACCTGCCTAATATTGTGTAGGTCCCCATTTTGCAGCTAAAACAGCAGCCCCATACGCAATAAACTGCGATGAACTGTGTGTTCTGACACCTTTCTGTCAGAACCAGCATTAGCTGTTTCAGCAATATGAGCTACAGTAGCTCTTCTGTTGGATCAGACCACACGGGCCAGCCTTCACTCCCCATGTGCATCAGTGAGCCTTGGCCGCCCATGACCCTGTTGCTGGTTCACCACTGGGAACACCCCACAAGAGCTGCAGTTTTGGAGATGCTCTGACCCAGTCATCTAGCAATCTGGTAAGTGTAAGGCTGGCCCGTGTGGTCCGGTTTTCTTTTCTTTTTCCTTGATTATTGGTTGAGTGTCACTCTCATTCTGATTAACTGTTGATTGTTGTGTCTTCAACTTTTTCTATTCCAATTTATTAAAGCGTTTCATAGTTATGAGAGTCTTGGACTTTTTTTAGAAGTTTATTTCAACATAATTATTTGCATATATAACTAAAAAATATTAGGAGAACATGCAATCACCACAGTATACCACCTAGTCAATGAAATTTCAGGGATATTGACCTCTCCAGTGAGATTCTTCTAGTGTTATTTTGCTAGCGTTCTTGTCACAACTGGTAGCATGAGGCAGTACCTACAGCCCATTCATTGACTGGCTTTCACATTCCCCAGACCTGAATCCAATTGAGATTCTCTGGGACGTCACGTCATGTATCAGTGCATCTGACGCCGCCAAGTAGTGCCACAGACTGTACAGAAGCTACTCCTGGTCCAGTTCTGGAAGGAGATCCCCAGGACACTATCCGACATCTGATCAAGAGCATGCCCAGATGTTGTCAGGAGTTCATACAGGCACGTGGAATCACATTATGACTTGCCATGATGAAATTCATGCAAGTTGGAACAGCCTGTGATTTCAATTGTTTACATTGATTTTCAATGTGAGTTTGAATCCAGCCCTCAATCAGATGGTGATATGTTTCCACTGACCGTTGTTGCATATTACACAATGTAGTCAAGATTTTGATCTTTCATATTTCTGTCATCAAAACCCGATGTGTGATTTGAGTTTTCCCTTAATATTTTTAAGCAGTGTTTGTATACATAGAAATGTAGACAATTAGTATGTAGTTACATTTAACAGCAACTTTGCATCTTTCAGAAAATCACTATTGACTGCTAACATACTGGTGTAACTCGGTTTAGCTACTATACACTACATTATAATGGTTCAGAAGTGTTTGTTTACATGTATAGACTGTGTATATAGGTTGGCTCTCTATCCTCATGTCTTGTAATAATAATAAATTACTATTATTATTATACATTGCAGTATGATTGTTCAAAGGGCTTTGTTTACATGTACAGTGCATCCGGAAAGTATTCACAGCGCTTCACTTTTTCCACATTTTGTTATGTTACACAGTTATGTCCAGAGATGTTCAAGTCTGTGCTCTGGCTGGGCCACTCAAGGACATTCACAGAGTTGTCCTGTAGCCACTCCTTTGTTATCTTGGCTGTTTGCTTAGGGTCATTGTCCTGTTGGAAGATTAACCTTCACCCCAGTCTGAGGTCCAAAATGCTCTGTAGCAGGTTTTCAGCAAGGTTGTCATTGTACATTTCTGCATTCATGTTTCCCTCGATCCTGACTAGTCTCCCAGTTCCTGCTGCTGAAAAATATGCCCACAGCATGATTCTGCCACCACTATGCTTCACTGTAGGAATGGTATTAGCCAGGCGATGAGAGGTGCCTGGTTTCTTCCAGACATGATAATTGCCATTCAGGCCATAGAGTTCAATCTTTATTTCATCAGACCAGAGAATTTTGTTTCTCAATGTCTGAGAGTGTCTCAATGCCTTTCAGGTACCTTTTGTCAAACTCCAGACAGGCTCTCATGTGCCTTTTACTGAAGAGGGGCTTCTGTGTGGACATCCTAACATACTGGCCTGATTGGTGGAGTGCTGCAGAGAGGGTTGTTCTTCTGGAAGGTTCTCTTCTCTCCACAGAGAAATGCTGCAGCTCTGTCAGAGTGACTATCAGGTTCTTAGTCAGGGAGGTGACCAAGGCCCTTCTCCCCCAATCGCTCAGTTTGGCCAGGCAGCCAGCTCTAGGAAGAGTCCTGGTAGTTCCATACATCTTCCATTTATGGATAATGGAGGCCACTGTCCTCATTGGGACCTTCAATGCTGCTGATATTTTTCTGTACCATTCCCCAGATCTGTGCCTTGATACAATCCTGTATTTGAGGTCTACAGACAATTCCTTGGACTTCATGGCTTGGTTTCTGCTCTGACATGCCCTGTTAACTGTGGGACCTTATATAGACGTGTGTGCCTTTCAAAATCATGTTCAATCAACTGAATTTACCACAGGTGGACTCCAATCAGTCTGTAGAAACATCAAGGATGATCAGTGGAAACGGGATGCATCTGAGCTAAGTTGAGTGTCATGGCAAAGGCTGTCAAGACTTATGTACATGTGCTTTTTTGTTTTTAATACATTTCTTAAGATTTCAAACACTTCTTTCACATTGTCATTATGGGGTAATGTTTGTAGAATTGAGAAAGATTAATTCAATCCATTTTGAAATAAGGGTGTAACACAGGTGTCAAACCGGTTCCACGGAGGGCCTAGTGTATGCTGGTTTTTGGTCTTTCCCTTCAATTAGTGCCCAATTAAGAACTATTAAGACTGCCAGGTGAGGGGAGATCCTAACTAATTAGTGACATTCAATCATTCAGGTACAAGGTAAAAGCGAAAACCTGCAGACACTAGGCCCTTTGTGGATCCGGTTTGAC
>JACXGM010023371.1:0-16246 GCA_016801145.1 Umbra pygmaea
ACCATGGCTATCAGACAATCCTGTTTATAATACAGAATAGCCCTCTGGACCTGTTTAGTGTAACATGTGTTACGGTTCTCAGTGTTCAAGTTTTTCTATGGTGAGTAGATTACTGGCCTAGATACAATCTGTAGTTTTCCATATGTCAAAGTTATGCATGTGACTTAATTCTACATTACAAAAAACACAGTTGGTATACACTCACCAGCCACTTCATTAGGGAACATTTTGCTAATACCTTAGCTTTGTGACATGGCATGTTATCCTGTTGGTAGTAGCCATTAGAAGGTGGGTAAACTGTGGTCATAAAGGGATGGACATGGTTAGCAATAATACTCAGGTAGGCTGTGGCCAGGTTTAAAATTAACTTTTTCATCCACAATCGAAACAGCTAGTGAATGTTCAAACTGTACCAGCCACTCAATGAATTACTATTGTTTTTTTGGCTGGTGAGTGAAGCAAATCTACCAGCCACCTGCATATTTTCCCAGCATTTGGCTGGTAAATTATGCTAATTTTGAACCCTGGCTGTGGCATTTGAACAAAACTCAATTGGTACTAAGGGGCCCAAAGCATGCCAAGAGAATATCCCCTATACATCACCACCAGCATGAACCATTGATAGGCAGTTGTTTACTCAAAATTCAGACCCCACCTTCTGAATTTTGCAGGTATTGTCCAAATTTGGTTGGCCCGTGCAAATTGTAGCCTCAGTTTCCTGTTCTTAACTGACAGGAGTGGCACCTGGTGTAGTCTTTGCTGCTGTAACCCACCTGCTACAAGGTTCAACGTGTTGTGCATTCAGAGATGCTCTTCTGCATATCTTGGTTGTAATGAGTGGTTATTTGAGATACTGTTGCCTTTGTATCAGCTCGAATCAATCTGGCAATTCTCCTTTGACCTCTGCCATCAACAAGGCATTTCTTTATCCAGAGAACTCCCACTCACTTGATATTTTCTCTTTTTCGGACCATTCTCTGTAAAAAAAATCCCAGTATATCAGCACTTTCTGAAATACTCAAACCAGCCCATCTGGCACCAACAACCAGACCACATTCAAAATGATTTAAATCACATTTCTTCCCCATTCTTATGCTTGGTTTGAACTTCAGCAGATCACCTTGACCATATATGCATGCATAAATGCATCATTTAACATTGTGTTAATGAGCAGTTGAACAGGTTTACCTAATAACGTGGCCGGTGAGAATTTAGAGCTAATAGTATATATTTTTTAAGTGTCTTCAGCAGGCATATTACTGGCTGCTTGTCAATCATTTGAGACTAAGTAGTCTATGCTGATGCTGGAATCATTATAGAGAGAGTCTAATGTTTGCTTGACAATCGCATAAGAACACAATGCCTGGTTGGACCTAATACATTTTACTAGGGTGACCAGACGTCCCGTATTTCCCGGGACGGTCCCGTATTTCAGACCTTTTTCAGGTGTCCCGACTTATTTAATAAAAAGAACGGTTTGTCCCATATTTTAAATCAAACCAGTTTTTTTATTGGTCCAACACCAACCTGCTGCTCATTCAAAAGTGACAGCTTATTCGGACAGCTTAGTTTAGTTTCTCTCTGTACTGCTTTCTTAGGCATCTCACAGTAGAGGATATTGCAATTTATTGCTCTTGTCCCATCTGCAGTCCTCATGCCTCCTAGAGTCAGTAGAAAGGTCTCTTTTAGGGTGCCTATTTTTTATAACTGTGTCCTTAAAGAATCACTTCAGATGCCTAAACGGCTCAAAGTTGTTGTGCCGGACATGTTACCGACATGACAGTCACTAAAAACACATCGGAGTTGGGAATTACCAAGCGCGCTGTAAGTGTCGTGAACGATTTTGAGCTGTTTTGGGGTCTGGAGTGTTCCTTTAATTGCCTACCATCTGTAACATGTTGGTGTCTTAATGACCATTCCACAGGTGCATGTTCATTACTTATTTGTTTAAACCCTTTACAATAAAGATCTGTACATTATTAGGCTTTTTATAAATTTTGTTTAAAATACAGTGTCCAGAAATAGTTATGTTTCTTTTTTGCTCAGTTTATATTACTTATTTTAAACCCCTCTAAAAACAGGTACAGTGCACAGATGTGCCATCGCAAAAAATCACACAACCTTCCCAAAGCTAAAGTTAAAGTTGAAACAATCTCCCCCATTTTTTACCAGCCCTTCCGACCCAATAAAAATTGTCCTGTCCCTTAGAGAGTTGAATTTATGAATGAATGGTTGCTGTTTCTAATCCCAGAGAAATCTGTTATACTTTAAATGGATAATGTCTATTTATAAAAAAATCTTACATAACGACATGTTACTTTGACAATGTGTACAGATCCAATCAGCATTTCTTGTGAATAAAGTTATGTACTGAGTTTTTACACACTGCTTGTGATTGTCTTATGTTTGGGTTAAGATTGAGGTAAGCAAGCCTTATGTAGATTGTGTTAAACACAAACTCTGAACTGTTTTCTTATTAATCTGTATTCTAAAGAGTGCCATGACATTCATCACTACACTCCATATTAGCAAATCAGAAATGGTAAATCTTCTTGACATTAAAACCATAAGTCCTGCGCTTTTGAAGTCTGCCTTACGTGTGACATTTTGAAAATGCACTGGTAAGCAGGTTTACTGTGTGCCGGGAGTAATTCTGAACAGTTAAAAGCACTGTATTCAGTATTCCCCAAGCTCTCTAATTTACGTTAAGCCATAACTGTGTCATGTCCATACTTCCTTAGCATGTTAGCGGCGGGCGCTAGGGAAGTGCAATGGCTGCCTATTGGGAAGTTAACCCACAACACTGACACACACATCCCTTAGTGATCATTCTTTTACCACACCATGTTGCTCTCCAGTGATTACCAAATTTGGTAATCAGAGGAAAGAAAGAAACACTCTGCCAGTCTGTTGATCTTTGACCAAAGGGCCTGTGGGATAATATTTGATTGTGGTGATTACCGCATAATCTGCTGTAGAAATGGCTATTATGAGTGGTGAGGGATCAGGTCCCAAATTATGCTAATTCAAATCTGGGAATGATTAGCTGGACATTACAGTATGAAGGCCAGAATGGAAATGTACACAGTAGTATTAGATTATCACAACGTGCTCTTGTGTGACTCTAAGAGGGAACCACAGATGTAAGAACCCATTCGTGGAACAGAATGTATATTGTTCCAGAACAGAACTATTATTTCAAAAAGCACTGGAGCCAATGAATGGCACGTAGGTGAAGGACACTATTGCTTTTTCCAGTCAAAGTTTTTCATCCTGCCATACTAATGGTGAAAACAACATCCCCCTTGAAGTTAGGAAAGCCTCCCCCCACAAAACGAATCCCTGCCTGTTTCCCGAAACTTTTGACCATATTGTTTTTGATAGAGTATTTAAAATGACTCACACTAGTCATCTTAAAATGAATGCACTAAACTTTAATTGTCTTTAGTATTGTCTGCTAAATTACTAAAATGTAAAAGTTATCATATTAGGTTTACTTCAGTCCCATTTTAAAAAAGCAATATGCCTATGCAAATTACTCCTCTATGTCACTCAGAAAATGTCTCCCAGCCTCTCAGTCTCTCTGGCCTGCCAGCTGAAAATCCCTTTGTCCATGTGTACATTGCCCGTCCCTCCCAAAGCATAACCTTGACAATCAACATTAAAGGTCCAGTAATCTCTACATCAAATCTTAATACTATTGCAATTGCATCAGCAATCCACATATTGTTCTTCGTTTTTATGTGATTGAGTCAGTAATTCACATATTGTTCTTAGTTTTTTTCTCCTTTTGTAATGTTCCCCAGTTCCCCTTCCCTGGAAACTACAACTTCCCTATTCTAGACTGCTCAAAACTACATTTCCCATAACCTGGACTCAATCAACCAAATTCCATTCACCTGCTCTCACCCAGTCCTATATATGCCACACACACACCATTGCCTCTTCGCGAGGTATTGTGAGTATTATTTTCTCCATTCTGAGCATTCCATTGTTATATTGTTATTCCGGTTTGACCTTTTCTTTGCATAGTTGATTATTCTGCCTTGGATTTCCCTTCTGTGCCTTAGCCTGCATTCTTGTGTTGTTGTTCTGGCCTGACCCCTGCATCGTTTGGTTGAGTGTTCTGCCTTGGATTAAGATTCTGTGCCGTTACCATTGAAAAATATTTATCCTGTTTAGAATAAACAGTGTTCTTTTCAATCTTTGGGAGTGTTCATTACACCTTCTTCCTCTTACTTAAATTTTTAGCCCCTTATCATCACACACAGTTTTCATGATAGCGATTCCATTCCAGCAGCAGCATAAGCGGTTCAAAATGAATTGATTGAGGGTTTAGCCATCTAGTGAGTGTAATGATATAGGGTCCTCATTACCATTAAGAAGGGAGGTTGTGATTGATACAGCATGATTAACTGGGATCGAAATTGTGTCGAATTCTGGGAAAAAAATACAGGATTGGATATTGGCATATAGTCTATGTACTGTATTTTAGCGCATAAAACGCACCCCTGCGATTAATGCGCATTCTTTGTGAAAAAAATATCAGTATTGAACGCACCCTCACAAGGCACATAATTCTTATAGAAAAGGGACAGCAATCTCGCGTCGCCCAGACCTGCATTGATTGGCATCAGAGATGCCACAAGTTAGTGTAATAGATTTCTTTTCTGGGTTGGGCTGAGTTTACAACTTTTGGAAAGTTCCTCAGTAAGACCCTTTTGACCAGGAAAAATAAGTTCATAACTTACCATTGATCTATGAAAAACTAAAACATGACTACACTATAAAATTTATTTGTAATTTGACAGTAAATCCACTGTAAAAGTTTACAGATTTACAAATTTTAAACACCCAACCCCCCAGACATGCTGATTGGATTAAACTAGCTATTCCCACATTGGGGTACTGAAATTGTAGTTCAACATGTATTTAAATATTCAAACTGGCCTATAAGTTTTAGAGATGTTTTCTTGTCTGAATAGCCCAGGCTCACTGGCGAAAATAATCACCAACTAGTGTCTGGATAAATAACAACATAATGTCAAATATCAAATAATTGGCATCCAACCAGATAAACTATAATAGTTTGTATTTATTGAGTATATGAAAATACCTTTAGTAGGCTAATTAAATTATACAAACAAGTATCATTGTTCTTCCTTTTTTAACATAATTGTACTTAGTGTTACATACTTGTCCTCAGTTTGTTTTTATGTGATTAACCTTCTGAAGCAATATGTGGCGCTTATGAGGTCAAATGTGCCAGATGACTAGTCAATGCAGGCATAGCTGGCTTTTTGTCAAAGAGGCATGGGTGGAATTGGACATAGCAATATCCAGCACAATCTGGATATTTTCCGTAGTGAAAAGATCAATCACCAGGGTAACAACATTTTGCTTCAAAGCTTCCACGTATGCCTGAGCAAATTCATCTGAGCCACTCAAATGTCCATAAGAGGCACTTCTCAATATGTGGTTGATCATTGACGCATGCATGCATTTATAAGATAAGCAATACAAAATATAAATGCTCAGCAGCAGTAGACCCTGGGAGCTCAGCAGCGGCAGACCCTGGGAGCTCAGCAGCAGCAGACCCTGGGAGCTCAGCAGCGGCAGACCCTGGGAACTCAGCAGCGGCAGACTCTGGCGGCTGAGGAGGCAGTTCCTCATTCCACTGCTGTGGACGAAGGTCCTCCAATAGCTCTGGTGGAGGAGGCGGCAGCTACTCAAACAAAGGTGGTAGACACAGATCCTCAAACAGAGGTGGTGGAGAACTAGGAACTCTGACTGGAGAACTAGGGCCCTTGACTGGAGAACTAGGGCCCTTGACTGGAGAACTAGGGCCCTTGACTGGAGAACTAGGGCCCTTGACTGGAGAACTAGGGCCCTTGACTGGAGAACTAGGGCCCTTGACTGGAGAACTAGGGGGCCTGACTGGAGAACTAGGGGGCCTGACTGGAGAACTAGGGGGCCTGACTGGAGAACTAGGGGGCCTGACTGGAGAACTAGGGGGCCTGACTGGAGAACTGGATACCCAGCCTGTAGAACGGTAGGCTGGCGTTGTAGTACTGGAGACCTGCCTGTAGGACTGTAGGCCCAGGATGTAGGATTGTGAGCTCTAACTGAAGAACTACTGTATGGGGCTTTGACTAAATAACTAGGGGCCTTGACTGAAGAATTAGAAAAGGTGGACACTGATATGGGTGGATCAGGAACCAGGGGGTAATAGAGGAAATCAGTCTCTATGACGATATACTAATCCTCCTCGGACCATTACTTCTCTTCCTCGGATTCCTCCTCAGACTCCAGATCTTGCCAGTCCAACCACATGCTACTATACACCTCTAATCGAACTTTATTTTCACCCTAATAAAGTGGTTCAGTCTGTCCAGTCTGTCATGATGTTCCTCCTCATCTGAAGAATATCTGCTGCTGTCCTCCCAAAAGAACACAAAAAAAGTTGCTCCACCCACAGCCACTTTTGAAAACAATGTCTCCTTATATTGGTCAGTTGTTTTGTCAAATTGATGTTTATTAGTAGTAGGCAAGATGCAGGGGCATCTTTCCATTGGGGCAACTCTATTTTATTATAATTAACTTGGAGTAGAAACTACAAACAGTACAAGTAGCTGATATTTATATTAACAGATGGCAAATAGTATGTAGATACTATTGAAGCGATAACTACCAAAACAATAAACACTAGAAACTTGAGTTCTCCTACAACGGTATCAACTAGCACTGAAACTCACTTGTAGACATAACTACAAAACAACAAATGCCAGGCTAGTACTCACAGCAAAGCTTTCACAGCAGTAACATGTAGCAAGACATCCTGTCAGAAACAATGACTGACAAGAAACACGAAAACAGATGTAGGCTATATACATGCACTAATGACTAACGCAAACCAGGTGTGGGTAATAAAGACAAAAAACGGCACAAGGAATCCATATATGGAAGTGAGTAGTAAATGTCAGGAAGTTATGCCTTTTGTTCTGCCTTGTGATGTCAGATAAGCCATTTTCAGGATAGAACCCCCAAGAGTTTAAATTAAGTAATGATTAACAAGTGTTGCAAAGATAGTTAAACATATCACACAGTCTGCATTGCTAAAAAAAAGATAACTTTCTTTTTAGTGTTGTGCCACTGTTCCCATATGATCTTATCTATGTAATTCTGATACATACATGGCTTCAATAGATTCATTTATTATATACTGTAATTCTGTAATTCTGTTAAAAAATAGAAACTACCTATAGCCTTACCAAAATATATTGCATGTATTACAATAGTTCCTCATTGTCCTACTACTGCTGTTCTGATTTCAAGCTGGTATTACATGCTAGTCCTTGTCTTTCAAGCATGCAATCAACTGATGGCTACAGTACTGTAGCTTGCCCAATCCATAGTAAGCTGCATTGATGAAGTAATTTAATTAGCTAAATGTAAGCAAAATATGACAACATCACGTATTCCTATCAAACAAGAGCAATTTGAACCAGTTCTTTCTCTGAACTGGTTCAAACATCTTCAGAAATGTATGGTCAGAGCAAAAAAAACAAAAAAATGCAACACTTTTATCACTTCCATTCAGAGTAGAAAAATTAGAAAATAACTTTGGTTGCAATTCAGGGCCACATTTCCATTTTGTTTACAGTAAATGCAGATGCAGTCCTGGTCTGGAAGTGCCTCTGTTTCTGATTAGACCAACCTGAAAAAACAGGTGTGTTAAATTAAGTTAAATTATCACTGAATGGATCAATTAGCTTAGCTGATCAGGTGTGGTTCTGTACAACATCTGTAGAGTGCTACCTTTCCTCACACAGGTGCTAATCCAAGCACTCATTACATCCCATCTGGACTACTACCACTCTCTACAGGATTGGCTCCCCTAATTCATGCCAAACCACCGCTAAAGTATGTATCCAGAAATGCCACAGTCTCTTACCGTTTCTCTACTTCAATCAATCAATCGATCAAATTTATTTTGTAAAGCCCTTTTTACAACAACAGTTTTTTATAAAAAGTGCTTTGACACACACCCGGCCCAAAACCCCCAAGAGCAAGCAACACAAGTGATGCACAGTGGCTAGGAAAAACTCCCTACTAGGTGGGACCTAGGAAGAAACCTAGAGAGAGGCCAGACTTCTAATACTGGCTTCCAATTGAAGAACTTAGGGTTAATTGTCTTGGTCAAGCTCAGAGGGTCTATCTAGCAATGTCTGGTTCAATAATGATGTCATTAAAAATGTTGGGTAAGGAACGAGCAACTTTTTTTCGGTTACAACTAAATAGGAAGAAGTAATTTAACGATGCGAAATGTGAATGGTTTTGCTAACTGATTCATGATTAATATAATATCGAGTCAACCTCTGTTTGTCAGTCAAATATGTTTGGCATTGATAAAATTGGCACCGCAGATATACAGACAAGTTCCCAATTAGTTGTCATAATGTGGGTTAGGACAGGAGTAATGCATATTACAGGTTGCAAAAGTGCACGCTCAACTTAGATAATAACTACCAATAGCCTTACCAAAATACAATGCTTAAGCACACCATGAGGACACCATGTTTGTAAAAGTAATGTGCCCCTGTTAGATTTCAGCTAATCTTGCTCTGGCTAGTTGCTGTTTTTTTATGTTGTTGTTCCTATCGGAGGCAAAATCTGAATTATCAGGTCACCATTTCCACTATGAAAGTGTGAAAATGTGTAAGTGACCATATACCTGTGCTTGCTTGTCAAAACCAACCCCCCCTAAAACATTTTCAATTCATTCCTGGAGGTGTATATGAACAGATTTTAATACGATTTTATGTCGCTAAAATGCTGTCAGTTCCACTTTAATGAATCTCTGGGTTGACAAACTGGGACTCCATGGTAACACAGCTTGTCATGGCGTCTTGCTTGTGGCGGTGTCTTATTAGAAGATGAAATGAATGCGATGCTGCTTCTGTGACTGAGCTAGTGGTGAAAGTCACAGGGAGAAAAAAAAACTCTCATGGGCTTAAACAGAACAATGCCTCTTGCTTTTTAATAACGGCACAAAACTTCAAGAGCCGACTGCTGGGAAAGAAGCAAAGCTTAAATCAGCCCCGCTGTGAGAGGAAGAGAAGGAACAATCAGTTCCATTGTGTTGGTTTGCTACATCTTTACTTTTAACAGGGAAGCATTGCTACAAAACTGAACAGCTGTAATTGCACAACTGGGCTGTGACCGAGGTGGGGGATTTATTTCTGTATACGTTTGGGGAAGAGATGTCCCGAAAAAAAGATGACCAAACCTGAAGAGTGGTACTCACTTGGGCAAATTTAATTTCAGACTCAGGAGTTAGGTTAGGGAAAAAACATGTAAAACTGGAGGTATTGTCAGAACTGGGCAATCTCCCCGTAAGGAAATCTAATATGTGACCATATATGTATAAGTTACGTCTTATATTGGCATATATGATGGATACAAGATCACATATATGTGAAAATATAAAAGTATTGGCCATTTTATATATGTGACATCCACATCTGCTATGGTTTACAGTGTAGTGTGTATAAGTGATGTATGGTATAATATCTGTCAATGTATATATGAGATTATTCAAATAAATGATATAGAACTACAACCAAATTTTTTCTTGCCTTATGTCAGTTAATAATTTGCCTATAGTTTACAAATTTGAACAAGAATGAATACTTATGTGTAGGATATTGATGTTATACACAGTATATGTGGTGACAAGTATGGTTATATTAATGAAATATTTGGTAATTTTTTATCCCATTCAAAAATCTAATATATGGTCATATATGTATATAACTTATATGTCTAATATTGGCATATATGGTGGAAACAGGTATATACATGTGAAAATATACAAAAATGTTTTTTTTTTATGTAACAGATATTTCCACATTTGACATCCATTTCTGCATGTACCTATGTTGATGTATATATGAGAGTATTTAAATAAATAATATAGAAATACTAATGTTTTTTCTTGCTTAATGTCAGTTAACAATTAACCTATATTCTACAAGAATAATTCAAACAAGAATAAATGCTTATGTGTGGAGTATAGATGTATAGACAGTTATATGTGATGATATGTAGGGTTATGACGTGTCAATGAAATATGTGTTAATATCTTTAATGGATGTCACATTTAAATATGTGATTAAAATATATGGTCATGTATTTTAAAATATATGTTACAGTTTTTTATATGTGTATATGGCCATATATTAGATTTTCATATGGGATGTCACATTTAAATATGTATATAACATTTATAGTCATATATTTAAAAATATGTTACATTAAATATATGTCAATATATGACCATATATTAGATTTCTGTATGTTAGATTTAGGAGTTGGGACTAGTTAAGTTTAGACGTGAAAGTTAGGCTATTGTGTTTACAGTTACAGTAGTTCTTCTTGGCTCCTACACAGACTGGCTGTGAATACCCTTCAGATAGCATTTCTACATTAGTCAAAAGCTTTGAAGCAGAGATGCTGATCACAGCACACATCTGTGCCAGCCTTGCTGTACATAGATTATGTTATAGTGTACATCATGACAATGTTTTAATTGAATTCCAATGTAGATGCTATTTGTGTTGCCATACGTCACTCTAGAACATACAGGCTACAGTTTACTTCCAATCTTTGATGGGCCCTGTTAGCGCCGGAGCTCAGATGCACAAAAGGAGACATTCTGAGGGGATAGGCAAGAGGCCTCAGGCTGGGGTAACTTTTACAGACGTCTTCGGCAAGTCGATTGCATGACATTGTGACAGTGGTTTTGTTCTGTGTCCAACTGCAGTACTGGCGATAAGCCGCTGTTATATAACAACACACATTGTCCCTTTCAAAGATGGCAAAAAAAAACAACACACTCCATTCTTTAAATGCAGTGATGTAATCAGATTTCACCTTGAGTTAGAAAAGGCTCAAAGCGTTTCCCTCTAAGCGCTCATCTCAGCATTAATCATCAGACTGTGCCTCAATCCTCCAAAACACAAATGTCCTCCAGTCCACATCGCTGTCTGTCATCACCTATTAAATCCAAAGATTGGACTAATTGATGTATCGATGCCATCTGCCCTGCTTCAAGGGAGACAGAGAGACACGAGGGAGAAACTCCATAGACAGTCCCTCATCCTGGTTCCAACTCCCTGCCCGTGACAAGCCAACAATCAATGGACGGAAGGTTAGATCCTGGAAGATAGATCTGGAACCATAAAACATCCTAAATGTGCCTGCGTAAGTATTCCTGAAAAGGTCAGGAATGTCATTCCTCCTATTACCTTTCCACCCTCTGATCCCTGCCTAACACCTCTGTTATTCCGGAATCTAAAAATATGAATTCTCTATTATTCTGGAATCTAATAATATACATTCTCTGTTACTCTGGAAACTAATAATAAAGTATGAATGTTCTGTTATTTCAGAACCTAATAATATAACTTCTGTTATTCTGGAAACTAACAATACAGTATAAATGCTCTGTTATTCCAGAATCTAATGATATAAGTCTTCCTGCTTATGATCCACCAGCACATTCTCAATTATCCCTGAACCTAATAAAATATAACTCCTCATCCTTTTTTATCTTTAAACAAACTGACATAATTAATCCTCCTTCATCCCTGAACATAATAAAACTCCTCATCCTCGTTTATCTTTAAACAAAATTACATAATTCATCCTCCTTTATCCCTGAACATAATAAAATATAACTCCTTTATTGTTTAACAAAATAACATAACTCATCCTCCTTTATCCCTGAACATAATAAAATACCTATTCATCCTCGTTTATCTTTGAACATAATGACAAAACTCATCCTCAATCTCTCAACCTAATAAAATATACTCATACTCCTATATTTTTAAGTGTAATGATATAACTCCTCATTATTTGAACCTAATCATATAACTCCTCCCACTAATTTACATTTTAACCTAATGATATAACTCCTTAGCCCAAAATCACATAAACTATGTTTGGAGGACACCATTTTATAAAACCCAACTATGTGAAATATGAACATATGAGAAGGGCAATTACGTTTGGATGGAACTAAATTGTAAAACCAAATTATGTGTAATTTGAATGCAAGAAGCACCTACAGTGATCATGATATAGTGTATAAATAGCATAAATGTTTGCTAGGGCAGAGGTCGGGGATGGTGGATGGGTGTATAAATTGTGGACTCTCATCCCAGTGTTTGCGAGTTCAAATCCATTTATAAAATTTGTGTGTTTTTTCTCCGTTCCAGCTCGATGCATACGAGCACATGTGTTTCTGTAGACAGTTGATTATCTGTTTTTTGTTAATGTTAACCTTAACCTTAACCTTAGAAATGTCATGTTTAACCTTAACCGTTAGTAACCTCATGCCTAATCTTAACCCTAACCTTAAAGGAACACTCCAGCTCCCTAATCAGATCAACATCTTGTGCCAGTCATGTTTCTGACACGACAGTCATTAAAAACACCTTCTCAGTGCAAATTCCCAGCTCGGCCACCATAAGTGTTCGGAGAAAAATACAGTGACCTCACCGGAGGATTTTCTATAAAACTACAAACTGCTAGTTTTGAATCGAGTCCATCTTTGATTTGAGTATATTGGAGAATAAAATGTGACAAAAAGATCAGGAGGTCAAACAAATGCCTAGCCTGGCTCCACCCTCCTACGTACTCAATTTTCCTTCAGTACTACGTCTGGGTTTGCGGCATGTTGTTGGGTTTTCTCCCAAAAAAATTTTACTGGTCCAGTCAGCGAACAGAGGGAGTAGCTGAGAACGATGACGTTGATTTCCTGCGGAAGTTTGAGTTGTAGAACGTCACGACCAAACTTAGCGATTGGTTATGGCAGGTCCAATAGTTTAAAATTTCAACAAAGTACCCGCCTTCAAGGAAGATAACGCTTGTCAATGGAGAGTGGCCAGACTCTCTGTACAAATGAAATGTACGTACGAGAGTCTGGTAGGACCAAGCTAACAAATGCCTCCCCTGAATTTAAATTTAGAAAATGTTGCGGTGAAGTCTCTGTATTACTTTCCAGACACTTATGGTGGCCAAGTAGGAAATTACAGAATGCTCTGAGGTGTTTTTAGTGACTGTCATGTCAGAAACATGACCGGTATAACAATGTTGAGGTCTTTAGGGAGCTGGAGTGAAAATTTAACAGTGAATGTTTGAATATAATTTTGATTGCTATGGAATGTGTGGAATGTTCTCACATGATTCTGCGCAACAAAATGTGAGGGTAAAACATAATAGGATTAATATAACATAATAGTCAAATGTGCAGAAACATAGAAAACTCACTGTATGTTGGCATATAACGTAATTCACGTTTTCAAATTAGTCCCCTTAGAACAAAATTATGGAGAATTTCTGAGATGACGGTTGCTCCTTCTACCCACTGGGCACACGACGTTGAGAAGATATCATAAAGATGTCTTCTTGGTTGTAAAGATGTTGAATAGACGTCTATACAATGCCCTGTGCCCGGGGGTACACACTGCTTTCTTTGCTGTCTCCACATCAATTGTTCTATTCATTCTCCCGAACAGTTGTAAAAGTTTGTTATTTCACATTCAGTATACAGTATTCATGTTAAATGTGAATGCCAGCTTTTTTCTCACTTACTGTGAGTCTCTCCAGACACCCAAACAGAACAGTTGGTAAAGGACATCTATCCCTCTAACCCCAAACCCACTCATGTAATGTACGCAGTCTACTATGATTATATGCTCAAATCTTTTTGGATTCTGTCAGGCTTTATTTAAATGAAAAATCTAATGAAAGATTGTGGGAAATCACAAGAGCATTTACTCTACAGTATGCTTTTCTAAATGTCCACAGTCAGTGTAATCACAACAAAAAAGCAGCTGCATGCATATCAGATTAACACTAATTTAAAGCAACTATCTGGGCTGTTTAGTTGTGTAATGGCTTAGCCCTCCTTCAATCCAGGAATGTAGAAGACTAGCTGGCAAAACAATCATGTTAACTCACTGAAATGGAAATGAACATTGCTCATCTTAGCAAATGTATCATAAATATATTAACATTGTTTGTCACAGCAAAGCTTGTACATCAAAACTGGTACATCAAAACTCGTACATCAAAATGCAAAATGTCCCCCACTAACCCTAATATTACCAGGATGTTTGGTAGCCAATGGTTTTCCCGTAGGAATGCCACTGTTTTTGAAGCAATTCCATTTTTGCTGCTGACCAATACATTGCCTAATTATCATTGCACAGTAAAAACGGCTGTGTTAAATTAACACCCTAAGTGTTAAATTAACTTTCTCAGTGTTTATATAGGTCCAAATTGACACTGAAGAGTGTTAATTTAACACTTAGGGTGTTGATTTAACACAGCCGTTTTAACTGTGTGAGATCATTTAATTTGTATTGAAATATGATTTTATTGCACATAATGTAGCCCATGTGGTTAAATCGGAGTGGTGAATGCTCTTGAGGAATTTAAATGAATACAACAATGACTTCTAACCTCAGTGAACTTATATAAATATATGACTTTTCTGTAAAGCACTTTGGTCAGCCTAGTTTGCTGTTGTAATCATGCTATACAAATAAAATGAACTTGAACTATTTTTTGGTTAATTTCCTAAATGATTTAGAAATAAGCTTTTCAGTGTTCATGTGATTTGATCATCCGCAATGGCAAAATGTTTATGGCAAATTAATGATAACATTAAATATTTTTTATGTAGATCCCATTTTATCCAGTGATAAAAGTTGAAGGGACTTAAAAATCCAAGCCATAATCATATGGACTATTGGTTAAATAGTGGTTATAGAAACTCACTTAAACCAAACAGTTACTAGATCAAATCAAATCCCCAACCTGGCAAGGTAAATAAATAATTAGTTCTGTCCTTGAGTGTTAACATTCAATACTACTGAATGTAACTTCCAGTAAATGTTAATAAATTCAATGTAAATGTATAGTGAACTCCATTGTTCTTTATTAATGTACGGAAAAATTGGGCGTGCAAAATAATTCAGCCCCCTTAAGTTAATACTTTGTAGCGACACCTTTTTGCTGCGATTACAGCTGTAAGTCTCTTGGGGTATGTCTCTATCAGTTTTGCACATCGAGAGACTGAAATTTTTGCCCATTCTTCCTTGCAAAACAACTCGAGCTCAGTGAGGTTGGATGGAGAGCGTTTGTGAACAGCAGTTTTCAGTTCTTTCAGCAGATTCTCGATTGGATTCAGGTCTGGACTTTGACTTGGCCATTCTAACACCTGGATATGTTATTTTGCTTTATGTTTTGGATCATTGTCTTGTTGGAAGACAAATCTCCATCCCAGTCTCAGGTCTTTTGCAGACTCCATCATGTTTTCTTCCAGATTGGTGCTGTATTTGGGTCCATCCATCTTCCCATCAATTTTAGCCATCTTCCCTGTCCCTGCTGAAGAGAAGCAGGCCCAAACCATGATACTGCCACCACCATGTTTGACAGTGGGGATGGTGTGTTCAGGGTGATGAGCTGTATTGCTTTTAAGCCAAACATAACGTTTTGTATTGTTGCCAAAAAGTTCCATTTTGGTTTCATTTGACCAGGGCACCTTCTTCCACATGTTTGGTGTGTCTCCCAGGTGGCTTGTGGCAAACTTTAAATGACAGTTTTTATGGATATCTTTTAGAAATGTCTTTCTTCTTGCCACTCTTTCATAAAGACCATATTTGTGCAGTATACGACTGATTGTTATCCTATGGACAGACTTGCCCACCTCAGCTGTAGATCTCTGCAGTTAATCCAGAGTGATCATGGGCCTCTTGGCTGCATCTCTGATCAGTCTTCTCCTTGTATGAGCTGAAAGTTTAGAGGGACGGCCGGGTCTTGGTAGATTTGCAGTGGTCTGATACTCCTTCCATTTCAATATTACCACTTGCACAGTGCTCCTTGGGATGTTTAAAGCTTGGGAAATCTTTCTGTATCCAAATCCGGCTTTAAACTTCTCCGCAACAGTATACCGGTCCTGCCTGGTGTGTTGCTTGTTCTTCATGACGCTCTCTGTGCTTTCAACGGACCTCTGAGACTATCACGGAGCAGGTACATTTATACGGAGACTTTATTACACACAGGTGGATTCTATTTATCATCATTAGTCATTTAGGTCAACATTGGATCATTCAGAGATCCTCACTGTACTCCTGGATAGGGTTAACTGCACTGAAAGTAAAGGGGCCAA
>JACXGM010023372.1:0-16243 GCA_016801145.1 Umbra pygmaea
TCTCTCTCTCTCTCTCTCTCTCTCTCTCTCTCTTTCTCATACACACATGCCTAAACAGATCCCTTTTTCTCCTTTTAAATAAGGAGATGTGAGACGAAGCCCCACCACCATTCATTGGCATGCCAAACATCTGCCCTGGGGATATCTAGGGCAAGCGTACAGTTGTGCATATTATGTCACCATCCATAAATAGATACCTTGTGATTGGAAAAGTAGCCTGAAGAATGCCAGATTAAAGAACTGAGGCCAAATTAATATCAGCAGTCATATCATTGAAGAGACATGCTACCAACCCCTCACGTGAGGTAAAAAACCAGAAGGGTAAGGCCTACATTTGGTTAGATGTTGTTGCCTTGCATAGCTTCCACAACAATGATACCCAAAAAGAAAAAGGATTTTTAGTGACAGTTTGAGCTGCCCACCTCCCATAGGAACAATGGC
Source organism: Umbra pygmaea (assembly GCA_016801145.1). Classification (NCBI taxonomy): domain Eukaryota; kingdom Metazoa; phylum Chordata; class Actinopteri; order Esociformes; family Umbridae; genus Umbra; species Umbra pygmaea. Next base: position 442 of record JACXGM010023372.1, read on the forward strand.
ATTTCGATGGAGCAAACATGGAAATGAATAGATACTTTCTTCATAGATTTTTAAGGTATTTTATAATGACAATTTCTTTGAATTGTTTGACATTCATTTTACCAGGCAGGTTGACTGAGAACCTTATTCATTTGCAGCAACGGCCTGGGGGGAAGGGGGGGAGGGAATGACTGAGCCAATTGAAAGGTGGGGATGATTAGGTTGTCATGACGGTATGATAGCCTGATTGGTAATGTAGCCATGACACCGGGGTTACCACATCTACTCTTACTATAAGTGCCATGGGATCTTCAATAACCACATGGAGTCAGGACACCCATTTAAAGTCCTATCCGAAAGACGGCACCCTACACAGGGCAGATGTCCCCTTCACTGCCCTGGGTCATCGGGAACACCACTTCCAGCAGCATTGATCTCCCATCAAAGGACCAACCAGGCCTGACCCTTCTTAGCTTCAGAAGTAAACCAGCAGTGAGATACAGGGTGCTTTGCTGCTATTGGCAGAATAAGCCATCATCTCAAACCACAATTATAGAGTTTCTATAACGTCAACTTTCATCTGAAAAATAAAGACACTGTACATGGGAAGGTAGTATGAATAAAGCAGATTATAAGGTACGTATAAGGCAGAAAGTAGATTAATTTCATCTCGCAGTCCAAAAATAGACATTCTGTTATATTGACAACATGCTCTGCAGTTAGGAATGAGGGGACACGCGTGCAGGGAAACTGCAGATTGAGGCAAAAATAGAATGTCAAAGACAGTGTTCAAAACTGTTTCAGTGCATCCTTAGTCAAAGTATTCCTAATACACTCTTAAAAATGAAGAATCTTTAATGTTTTTTCTTGAATTTTGAAGGTTCTTATTCACTTTCCTGACCATTATTTAAAAGATGGTAAATGTTTATTTTGTGTTTTATCAAAAGGCACCTTATAAAGCTTCTTGTTCTTGACTATAATGTTGAAATGTTCAGTAGTTGTCAGCACAATTTAGTAATTCAACATTTTTTACTTGTAGAGATGTAATCTATACTCACAGCAACTCTTGATATACGAATTAATAGCCATAATTTGACTGTATGATTTACATATATTTGTCATCTAATAGAAAAAACCCAGAAATTGTAATCCTTAGCTTTGACATTAGCTTTTTTGTGATAGCCCCAGGTCTTCTAAATACAACAAAAAAAGAATTTATTAAACCATCCCCCATGGTAGTGGCAAATGATTGCAGTTGGTATTTTAGGCATAAAAATAACATAAAGTTGAGTTCACGTCCATTCGAGTCGATGTATCTATTTGGGAGCCTTGGGCTTGGCCAGCTCTGTCTGGGAGAGAAACAGACCATATATCATGCTGGCCGCTAGCTGCCACAGGCTATTAAAATTAGCGAAGGGAGTGCTGAGAAAAAAGGTTTCAGAGCTAATCATATAGTTATAATCCTATGTGAGTGCTGAGGACTGGAGAGGCAGGAGGAGTAACCATGAGATGAAATGAAGAATCCTCATATGATTATATAATATATAGGTTTTTGTTCAGTTATATTCACTTAAAGGTGAACTCTGGGACATTTGCGATTAGCAATATATTTTTTTTAAGTCTGTTGTCTGCATAATTTACAAACAGAATCACTATCATACTTCAGTTAGATATGGCATTCCAACTCTGAAAGCGAGTGGTTTTCGTGATGTAGGGCACATACATTGTCGCAAAAATTATATATACACCATTTTCTGGGCCATTTTTGGGTTTATCATTACAACTTTTGCCTTCCCTCCCAAGTTTTCATGTTCAATTCCCCTCTAAGCGTTATCACAATGGATACCCCTCGGCTGTGCAACAAGGTTGAAAATCTATGACATGCTTCCTCCACGCACGTGTCGCCAAGCCATCTGGTTCTCATCACACTGCTCAGTGACCGACCTGCACATGATAGGTCAAGGTAATTGTGTTCGGCTTCTTGCCTATCTACAGAGCACCTGGGCATACGGTAGCTGGAGTGCTGTGACCAGGATTCAAAACCAGTTGTGCTGCAAGGTAGCAACTTAGTCAACGACGCCACGTAGAGACCTTCCGGAATGCATCTTTAACCGTTTAAAGAATTTATGTTAATGTTAACAGTTCATGGTTGGTTATTGGGTACTTTTGTAACCTAAATGTGTTACTCGCATTAGAGATTTTGGAACTAATGACCCAAGTGGAACTAATTGAACAAGATTTTAATTATTCCACCACACATTTTGCTACAAAGGTTAAGTAAGTTTCAAGCTCTGTAAAAAATATTTCAAACTAGGAAAAAGTGTACAACTACATACACAAAATACAAAGGGTTTCATTCATTATTAGGCTGTCCCTGCAGGGATCCTTTTTTGTTATGTGTCGTAAAGGGAAATTCCACAGTAAATCAGTTTCATAATATAATATTTGCAAAAGTAACATGTATGATTTATGTCATATACACAGCAGTTCCTTTACAAATTATCAGAGAGCAGTCGATCATAGTTCCTTTTGCATCCCCTCGGCTGCTTCTGTTATCTGTCTGAACTACAACATCCAGAATTCCAAGCGAACTTAGTCCCCGCCCCCTTTTGCGTAGCCTCAAGAGCATAAACCCTTCGGCATACTTGTGTGTATGTCCGTGGCTTATTTAGCAAGTATTCATTGTAACATTCACAACATGTCACAAAATGTCTGGAAGCTTATATGCCAAATTTTGTTTCAGTAGTGTGTCACCAAATATATTCACACACAAAATGCATCAACACAAGGTGTGCTGCAACGTGATCTCCTAGAAATCCGTGATACTACCACGGATACTTAACTTCAAAGTCCGTGGCAGTTCCACGGAATGTCCGAAAATTCCGTGACACTGCCACGGATTTAGAAGTTAAGGATCCGTGGCAGTTTCACAGAATCGCATGATGACGTAGCAGAGTGTAAATAGCATAGATTTTGCAGGTTGGTAGGTTGGGGACGGTGAGCGGGCGTAAAAACATGCGACTAACATACCAAAGATTGCGAGTTCGAATCTAGGCGGACACTTTACATGTATTCTGTTTTCTATTCCAACGCGATGCAGACGTGTTGCTAACGTGCTTTTTATCATTTTTTACTCCCTAATTACAAGTTACATCGAGTTAACAGCAAGGTTTCTGAGTGGTTAAGGTTAGGTTAGGGGTTTGGGAAAGGCTGGGAAAGATTTTAATCCGTGGCAGTTTCACAGAATTTTCCCCAATTCCGTGGAACTGTCACGGATTCTGATGGTCATACTCCATGGCAGTTTCACGGATTTCTAAGAGATCAGGCTGACTGTATACTAGTTAGTCAGCTAGCTATTTAGCTACTATCTTGACCGCTACAATCTGTCAGTAATGTAAATCCTCCGCAATCTGTCAGTACTGTACATCCTCAGAAGTCATTAGACAGCTGCTATATCAACTACCTAGCTCGAATTCATACAGACAGATATTTTTATGGTATATACACAAATGAATGCAATAACAGTGACATCCCATGCTAATAGATCATCGATTGTAACCTAGCCAGCATAGCTAGTTAGTTTTCCAAACATGACAGCCATCTCACTAATTCATTATATTATGGATGGATATGTCAGTAGCATACCTAATCAGGCTAATTCGAGCCCAATATTAGCATTAACTAGTTCATTCAGGAGAGCAACAATAAGCTAATTCATTGGGGTACATAGGTCAAGTCCTAAAGGGAAACTTGAAACTGTTGATGTACATTTGCCAGATGAAATTAAGGCCAGGTCTAAAGGGAAATTTCAAACTTTGTTTATACATTCACCGTGCATTGTGAAGGAACTGAGATCATTTTTGTTGTTATGACAGAACAGCTATTCAACAACAATCAGAGCTCTGGACAATTATCAGTCAGATAACGTTCTATTGGAAAACCTTTCACAATACTATTTTTGAAATCAGACAAAGAGGAACAATTGCAAGGAAATAAAGTGTCCTGCGACGCGTCCTCGGGACGTAGCCAACTAATAATGCCTCGGTCTGGTCTAGTTACCTCAGCGGGTACTAGGTCTTGGTCACTAATTACGCCGAAGTCGACTGAAAGAACTACAACCTAGCTATTTCCAAATGGTACAGATTGAGCAAATATATGTCATCAATGTTTTAATATCACACAATATGTGTATAAAAACACAAGCTATAGCTAGCTAACCAGATAGCTAGTTAGGTATCCAACAACATGATAAACAGCCAGACTAGTTCCTATCAATCTTCAAAATGAATGTTCAAAGTACGATAGTATAGAATGATTGTTATATAAGGTTAGGCTTGAGTGATGTTACTTCGGTTAAGGTTAGAATCAAGGTTAAAGTTAACGTTTCAAAAGAAACGCTGTTTCGAGCAACACATGCATCACACTGAAATGGAGAAAAAAATTATTTTCCATCTGGAGTTGAACTCACAAACACCTGGGTATAAAGATACTTACACGCCCACTCAAGATCTCCGATCCTTACATACCATCTCCGATCCCCACCCTAGTGAACATTTACGGCATTTAACACTGACTACAGTCATGATCAGTGACAGGGTTTCATACATTCTTATTTCACTTAATTGTCCTCATTCATTAATAGTTCACATAATTAAGTTTTAGAATTTTGTTCTCTCTAAACATAATTCATGAGATTTAGGGGTAATTGGGCCATAGCAATTTACACAAAACGGAGTAGGTTTTTAATGTACTTGGTAAGAACACTGGCTTGGTAAGGTTATTGTTTTGTCTAGAGTTTTTTATTGATGCCTAAATCCTTTCACAGCTAAAGTGAATTCTGATTACCTTATTAATGCCTTGAAGTACTAGCTCATGTCTGAATAAGAACATGGCTGCAAAGAATCCCAGGCCCACACTCTAACAAAATGTTCCATGATAAATGTAGCTCTTCCTTCAACAGGAATGAAAACAGGAACAGCCTAGACAGGCAAAACAGACAGCCAGACTGGGCAGAAAGGAAATGACTGGAGAGGATAAAGGCAGAGTGACTAACTAGCAGCCATGCCTGGAAACAGGGGACATTAGGAAATAGCGACACACATATAGAACGGTCAGTTTTACCTCACTGGGCATGAAATAATGTTATTATGGACAAGCTCTGCAAGAACATCCAAGATTTCTTTAGTAGCAAGTCTTTTAATTGTGTTTCGATAATATCTCTGACCCCGAAGAAAAGTTTAGGGAATTTCAAAATAGCTGTCTCTGAGCTTCTAAAGATGCCATGGCGTCACACTACAGCTGTTGATGGGACTTTAAATATCTGCTCTTAACCGTGAAGCTTAAATTAGCCTCTTGGTCTCTGGACGTTGATCAACATCAATCTGGTGACATGGCAAATGGACATATGGACATGTATTAGTCTAATGTCAGGAAACTGATATGCTATAAAGACCTGTTACTATTTTATACCTCTAGACAATGTAAAAAAATATTCAACTTAGCAATAAAGCACACTGGTATCATAGATTAATTGTTATTAATTTCGACTTTTCTTCGTCTTTTCCTGCCTTCTTAAAGTCTTTGCACCACTCAAATGTGTTGCTACACACAAGGGCGTAGGAATGAGTTTGATATTGGGGGACACACACAATATATTTTTCACAAATTGTTCTTTTTATTGGGGGGGTGGGGACCACATTGCCACTCTGTAACATTGGGGGGACATGTCCACCCCGGCCCCCCTGTTCATTCGCCCTTGGCTATGCCCACAGACGATAGCAACAGCAGTGCTGAAGATTTCAGTTGTGACCACAGGCAGGGTGTGTTTAGCCCCATATTTGGTGTATGAAAGTCCAGCAACATTTCAATCTTTGTCAGTTCTTGTCCAAAATAATCTGGGCTTCAACAAATTGCAGCTCTCAATATTTAGCTGGAATTACAGCGGTAAACGTTATATTTTGGTTTGTGGTCACATTAGCAAGGTAAAAAACAGCTAGCTTTTTTCCTGCAGATAAATCAACAATACAACATTAGAAGCAGATAGTTAGTGAGGACACCGGGCATATCACATGTGGATCCTCAAAAATAGAATATAAAAGTAAAAAAATTATATAAAATTCCGCTAAGAGATTTGAGGCTTGAAAATAAGGCTTTGTTTGGAATTGCAGTTGGTATTTAGTTTCAGAATGTACAGGTCAGCCTGTATGGCACATCACAGATAGTACAATGAGTGCAATGTCAGCTGAAGAAAAGAAAGGAGAACTCTACTGCCATCTAGTGCTTTTTTAGAGGACATGTCATGTCAGGTCATGTTGTCTTGATGTGGGCAGATACACTGATCGACTGAGAGTTATTTTCCTCTTTTGGTCCTTGCTGGTTCACATTCTTTAAATTTAACTCCCATTTTTTAAGTGGGAGGTTCAAGTATTCTTGCAATTTATAAAATATATTTTAGGTCTCCAATTCTGGTCTGGATTTGTTAATAATGTGCACAATGTGTATGTAGAATCCCTATTTTACATTATATTTATCCATATTTAACCAGTGGTTTTTATTTATCCATATTTAAAGGTACAATATGTCATTTTTGGCCACTAGGGGGCTCTCAATCAAAACAATAGCAAAACATGTACTTTGATGACGTTGAGAAGTAGTGTTGGATCATGGGTTTTGTTGTCGTCGTCAATGACAACCTGCCAATCTAGCGTCTCCGGCAGAAAAAGTGTTCACTGACAAAGTAATATATTGTTAAAAATATTATAACTTTTTTCACATTATGTTTGGCGATTCCCTGGAACTTAGAGCAACTAGAGCAGTCAAAGGTTATATGACGCCATTGACGGAAGACAAAATTCAACGTCCCGTGTCTTCGAATTAAATTACAAATTTCTCTGGGTTTGAAAGTTGGTGGAAACATTTGGGATAATGTAAGCACACAACTAATAAATATATATAATATAAGTATAATGATGTTTGCTTTTTTAATGCAAAGTAGTCTTTTGTTATTGTTTTGGAAAACTACATATTGTACATTTAACGAGTGGTTTTCATGACAAGGGGTAAGAAATATGCACACAATTTTACGTACTACTTTTTAAGGACCTTTTTGGTTCAAAATGTTCAGTTTTACAGCCAGTGGCTGAATATGTCTTCAACATTTTGTTCCTTGAAAACAGATGGACAGGGAGCTGTCATATTAAGATTACTTTGAGAATCAACTGTACGGATGAACTTAACAAGACATCTAAATTTGCCTAATCTCCAATCCTTTCCAACAAACATCTGTCAGAGGATTGTATTGGCTGGATTTGTCATGCTGCAATATAATTGGCTAATGCAGAGTATAGTATACATCATATATTTGTATTCAGATGTAGTAAGATGGTTGTACTTTACTTGGATTTAAAGACATCTTTCATTTTGAATTGTTTGTGGCGGGTTGATTAAGCAATTGGCAGAAAAGCACACATAAACGTTTTGACACAAAATCATTTGGGAAATATCCCACCATTCCAGTTTATACATAAATGGCTATCCAAGGATATCTGTGTGTGAAAAGAGACATTTCACATTCAATAAATTAGCAACTGAAAAAGAGAGGTGTTTCTTTTCAGCTAGCATCACCTATAGGGTTGAATCATTTTAGAGATGGAACATTTTGCACTTGACTTGAGGGATTGTTTCCATGACGACCGCCGAGGTGTGGGAAGTCGTGTCTGAATCCAAACACTCGACGGTGGAGAATGTTCTGTTACTGAGGAAAATCCTTGCTATAAGTCTGTATAGATGTTGACTGCTAAGCATAGCATAGAAACACAACTGCAATATACTAGAGTGAATAAGACTCTTTTATAGAGACACCTGGAGACACATGGAGACAATGAAATAATTCCCAATCAAATAAGATGTAGTCTAATTCGTTTTTTAAGTATTACACACAGTGACCTATTAAACATAAAGAGCCTTTGTAAATGCTTGACACTCATCTCACCTTACTCGTTTAAATAGCTACTATCTGATATATGTATGCTCTAAAGCTGGCTGTACATGTTTCTTACTGCATTTAGTGTAATTTAATGTAATTTAATATAATAGTAGTATACTTTTATACTTGTATATTTGTGGTCTATACATTTAGAGTGTTATTGTTGTTCAATGTACTGTCTTTATTTGTATTTGCTTATACATATGCATTTTGGCCATGTCTTCCTCCAAAAAGATAATTGGTTTTCAATTGACTTACCTGGTTATATAATGGTTAAATTAATATATACTGTAAAGAAATTATGAAACATCAGTTGTTGAAAATTTGTGGGACATCAAAATGGGATCATGATATAATATAAATATTATGGTGGCAAAAAAAGTATGTGAACCCATTTGAAAATACCTGTGTTGTTGCATGAATTGGTAATAAAATGTGATCTGATCTCATATCAATAGACAAATATAATTTGTTTAAAAACACACAATCATTGTATTTGTCTTGTCTATATTGAATTAGTACTGTTGCTACTCTAATGTTGCAACACACAGGCGGCCACTGCTGTCAAAATAAATATTGCTGCCCATCTGAAGCTTGCAAAAGCACACCTAGATGATTGTATTGGCCAAATTGAGTTGTTTGGAAGGAACACACAACAAGACGTGTGTATAAAAATGGCACAGTACATCAACATCAAATCCTCATTCCACCTCTAATGTACGGTGGAGAGGGCATTATGGTTTGAGGCTGCTTTGCTTCCTCAGTGCCTGGACAGCTTGCTATCAGAGAAAAATAAAATGATTAAAGTTTATCAAATAATTTTGCAGGAGAATGTAAGGTCCGTCCGCCAATTGAAGTTCGGCAGAATTTGAGTGATGTAACAAGACAACCACCGAAAGCACAGAAGTAAATCAACAACAGAATGTCTTCAACGAGAGGAAATATGCTTTCTGGAGTGTAGTCACAGTGCTTTCCTCTGCGATTAAAACCAAATTTCAGAAGAATATTGCTGAACCTAAGCAGCTTTGACAGGTCTGATCAGAAACTACAGAACATGTTTGGTTGAGGATACTGCTGCCAAAGGAAAATGAACCACTTATTAAATAAAGGTTTCACATATGTTTTCCTCCCTGAATGTTCACAAGATGTGTTTAAAAAGACAAAACAATGTATAATTAATAGTGTGTTATTTATAAGTAAAACTGTGTTTGTCTATAATTGTTTTGACTGATCAGGTCAAATTTTGGTCCCAATTTCTGCAAAACTACTGGTAATTGTAAAGATTTCACATACTTGTCCTAGCCACAGTGTGTTCTCATCAATCTAGCACAATTTTTTTTGAGTTTGCAGCATTGTAAACATTGTTAGCATGTGTCGATGCCCAACAAGGTGAGATCTTGCATGGAGCCCCAGACTGAGGGAGATTGCCGTCATCTTGAACTTCTTCCATTTTCTAATAATTGCACCAACAGTTGTGCCTATTGTCCTGAAGCCCATCCCAGCCTTGTGCAGGTCTACCATTTTATCCCTGACGTCCTTACACAGCTCTCTGGTCATGGACATTGTGGAGAGGTTGCATTCTGTTTGAGTGTGTAGACAGGTTTCTTTTATACAGGTAGAGTTTCTCAACTACTACGACCAGCCAAAGCTAAGTAGCATGTCATAAAGAAGAGAAGAAAAAAATGAGGTAAAAATAAATAAATATTTAGGACACAAACAATTCTGGCCAACATCAACCATTGGCATTGTTGAAGATTCTGTGTGTCATGTAACAGGATGTCCAAAGGTATTCAAGAAGAAATAAATATGAAATATGCCTTTTCAACATTCATGTAGTGATTTCACCGACCAATCATAACACCAAAGCTATTTTTATTGCAATTGGAGAAAATTAAGTACTCCTTGAAGGGATCTCACTCTAAATTCTCTGACAAATGGAAGTCATTTATCTCATATTTTAACAGTTTGCAGAGGCTTCCCAGAGATTTTCCTTAAACCAAGTTAGTATTAGTATTAATCTTACTATTGTAAATTAGATATACATGTATGTAGGTGTGATGTGTTTTCGTCTGGATGTTTTGTGTGGGGTTTGGGGGTAGGGGAATCGGGTGGAGTGGATATGGAGGAGGGAAGGAGGAGGGTATGGGGAAGAAAATTTAGCTATGTACCTTTTTGTCTGTCATCATTGAGGTACATTTGAATAAATAAATATATAAAAATAAATAAATAACACCAAATCTAGTACGAGGTTGGACCCACTTTTGCCTTCAGAACTGCCTTAATTTTTCGATAGTCACAACAGAGTTTACCAACGTACTATTTAACTTTTCACCTCACTTTGTTATTCTAACCTTTCACTTCGGGATGCTGTTTTGGACACAAGAAGTTTCTCAACTATTGCGATCAGCCGATGCTGAGTAGCATGTCTTATCGTAGATGTTGTTATCACTTTCTTGCTAAAATAGCTAAGTTAGAGGCTTGCTTCAGACACAGTTTCAGACACCAGGAAATAATTATTCCAGTCTAGAAAAGGATAAAAATGCGTCTGAGCCACAAGGCAGTGTTTATAGTAGTAGTTATTTTAACTCCCCTGCACTGTCCTTGCAGCTGGACAACTTTCTCATTTATCTGAGAAAACAAATCACAGAATCCTCCCTTAACGGACAACTCCGGCGCAATATGATCCTAGGGGTTAATAACACATTGGTACAGAGTCGACCGTTCTCTGGGATATGTTTTCATGCTAATCGAATGTGCCCAGTTTTCGTGCAAACAGATAATTACCTTATAACGCTAGTTGTGAGGGCATGGATGAAGTAAAAATAAATCGCTATTATAGACCACTAACAAAACTCAAAATAGCAACAAACTTCCACTGTAGCATTTAATTTTACCTTTATTTAACCAGGTTAGTTGACTAAGAACAATTTCTTATTTACAGCAACGACCTGGGAGCAATTAGGGTAAAGTGTCTTGCCCAAGGACACAACTACATTTGGCTCAGTCGGGAATCGAACTAGCAACCTTCTGACTACAAGTCTGACTCCCTCCCCACTGAGCCATCTGCACCCCTAGCATAATGAGGGTCCCTACATGCAAACCGAAGCATTGAGAATTTTGTAAGTGTACCGACAGTTTATTAGAAATATAGTTTAAAAGACATTACCGTTCATGTATACAGCCAGGCGCCATCTTCGGAAAACAGACTCAATCAGTCAAACCACAAACTCTGTGCTATGTGAGCTGAACTGTAAGCAAATCGGGTTTGATTTTAGGATGGATTGCCAGCTGTAAGTCTTGCGCATTGATATGCATGAATGACCGCAAACCCTCTTGCTATGGAAGATTCCTGTGCCAAACCCACTGTGCTGGTGCCCACTTCACTGCTGTTGTGATCACGTTTCCACCTGGTGACTCCAGCTTTACATCTCCAGAGAGCGTTGCGTTCTTCCTGCACAAGACCACCGAAATGTGTTGATGCTACATAAAGGCTATGGTCACAGCCCACCCACTCATATCTTCATTGTTGGAGAATAATAAAACACTGATAAACAAAATGACCTTATTACAATGGGCTGTGTACCTTCATATCCCCCACCCAGTACAGCCAGAAGAGGACTGGCCTGCACTTTCTCTAGGTTTCTTCCTAGTTCCCACTTACTAGGGAGTCTTTCCTAGCTACTGTGCATCACTTGTGTTGCTTGCTCTTGGGGGTTTAGGGCCAGGTATCTGTCAAAGCACTTGGTGACAACTGCTGTTTAAAAAGGGCTTCATAAAATTGACTGATTGATTGATTGATTTAAATGTACTTAATGTCACATTGGATGATTAATTTTAGATGAATTAAACCTGAAAGTTATTTTGGATAAGCTCTTCTGCAAAATGACTGAAATCTAAATAAAAAACAAATGTGATTGAATAGCCTACGGCAGTTTAAACGTATTACTTTTTTCTATTTCTAAAGGTCTTTAACAAAGGTACAAGAGCCACTGCATTAATGTCCATCCCTTCTTCGACTGATTTACAGCCAGTACATGTAAAAAGGTCTAATCCAAATCTGCTCGGCTGCCTGTCTGCCGTCTCTGTGCACTGTGTTAATCATTGCAAAACAATGAATGTCTCAAATCAATACATTTCCTCCCACATGCTGTAGTGCTGTGGTAGGTAACTTCCGACATGAAGGGCCACCTGGTATACACCTGGTATACTCCTCTGGTCCTAATAAGGCTGATGATTATTGATATTAACATTTAACATTTCAGTTATGTAGCAGACCCCTCTTATCCATTGCAATTTACAGTTAGTCCAGGGGCATCCCCTTGAACAACTTAGGGTAAAGTGCCTTGCTCAAGGACCCAAGTGCATTTGGCCCACTCAGGAATTGGACCACCACTCCTTACAACTACAAGTGTGAGAATGCTGAGAAGGTAGACGGTTGAATCAAAACCAGAAGTGGTTTGGCTCTTCAGGAGGGCTGTGGGCCACTGCTGTAGGAGATGCAGTCTTGTGGCCCCTCATGGTTAATGTCCTCTTGGAAGGAGATGAGGTGATGACCTTCTCATGTCAGACAACCCAATGCCGTACAACTGAGCGGTGTTATAACCTGATAGTGACAAACAGCTCCGATTCAGTCAGGCCTCTGCCTCTTATTTCTCTGCAGAATTTAGGAATAAAAACCAATACTTTTTAAGATCCTTCAATCACAATTAGGAACTCTTGTGAATTCTGGTGAACCCTTGTGAACTTTTACAAACGTCTCACAAACCCTTAGTAACTAATAAAGAAGATATTGTGGGTATGGGGATGGTTACAATATATTGTGTGTTCATACAAAGTTAATTCTATATGGGAAGCGTTCTGGCATGGACGTTGTCATTGTGCCCTTGAACAAGTGGCTCAGAATAAAACCCTGCTAAAAGGCTCCAAGCTAAGCTTCTTTCACTCTATCTTGGTACACATTTGTGTAAATGAAGAAATGAAGAAATATCTTTATACATCTTTCCATTTCGTCCTGTTGTTTGTATGGCCTAGCAGTATAAACCTCCTCCATGTGACTCTCTACAGTATGTGTGTGTTACCATATTGTGTCTGTCAATGTACATTCTCAAGTAGTTGGTAAAGTAAGTTTTCACTTCACACTTTGTTTTATGTAATTAAAGAGAACATCAGACCATGTGATGTCGACTCATCTTTCTTTATTGTTCCTCAGTAAACCTTATTTAATGTTGACCTATGATAACACACAATGGTAGATTTTTTTCTTTTTATGCCAGTCTCATATTTAGCAGCTACATGCCGAACTTGGCTTTGAGCGGACAAACTTGTAGTGTCAGTTGGTTGTCTAGGAGACAGCGGACTGAAATGATGAGACAGGATATTCAGCTAACTCTGTTGTTAATCTGAGCCAGCAATATGCATTTTCTGTATTGGCAAATATAACAGTAGAAGTTTGCCAGAATTAAATTGCATGAATGGTTTGCATGAATGGTTTGGAAAATAGCTTGATTCCAGATATCTATTTCAGACAATATTGGCAAATATCACAGATTCATAGCAACATATCACCAAGGAGAGTATATCATGATGGAGAAGTGTGAGCCTCATTTTCCTTCAAACTGTATGAAAGAATGTACCAGAAAATCAGACACTCAGAGCCAAATTCTATCAGAATTTCCCAGAAAACATTTTTGGACTCAATCAAAAGATTTCCTATCAAAATAAGATTGTGCGACATTCGTGGGCAACTAACTGTCCTCATTCGACTCAAGGTGGGCCTGCGGAATCCAACGGCGTAGGAATGTGTTTCATATTGGGGGGCACACCATACATTTTTTACAAATTGTTGTTTATACTGGGGTTGACCATATTGCCTGTCTGTATCATTGGGGGGGCATGTCTTCCCCATTCCCACCCCGTTCCCACGCCCTTGGCAGAACGTCTTTGTAACACAAGTCAGGCCAATGGTGCTAACCTGAATACATCATTATTAACACAGGACAAAACACTGTCTGAGCAGATGCACAATAGCAACCAAAAGGCTGAAGTATTTGGGAATAGTGAGGCTATTGTCCTATTTTACCTTGCCTACCCAACCCACCTTGTTCCCTTGATGCTTCTACATGCAGCAGGATTCTGATGAATGAGCTGAAAAAACATTTGGATGGTGCAGAACCAACTGTGACGCCTTCTCCCTCCCTCATGGTGAAGAGTGGATAATAATACGAACGAGGAGGCAGGAAGCCATAACAATGTGCTGCTGTGTGGATCATGTATTTGACATTCAGACCCAGGATTCGAGGTAAGGAAGATCCATTGAGGATACAGTAAATCATGAGGGGAATGGTTAACCTCATGGCCCTAAAACCCTGTGTGCTTCCATTTCTGCCATGTGCTCCACCACTCTCCAAGTGTAGTGGTTTTCCATTCTACCCGCAGTCATAATATTACATCCTAAACAATGTAGCATGAGGCATGAGTAATTTCCTCATAAACTCCTGACACGCTATTGTATGTTGAAAGGAATGGTGTATTGAATAAATGAACAAGTATTTTTAAACATATTTTCAAAAGGAAACTTTAGGATAAGGACTCACCCAGGGTCTAAAAATGTATGTGGAACAATGTGTGCTGTATACATCCTGTGAATAAATTGTTAATGTGTTGGACTTATCACTCACTACAGTAATACCAAAGAGGAAATATTAAGAGAGAGGTACAGGAGAGAAAAGTTAATGTGTGTGTGTGTGTTTGTGTGTTAGTGTGTGTGTTTCTGTGTGTAGGGGGTGGCTAGATTGAGCTAGATTAGATTAGATCACAGCAATATCTTGCTCACTTCATATAACTTCCAGCCAGCGTCTTATCCACTCCAACCACTGGAGGGCAATGTGGCCCTGTTTGTCCCTGCAGATGGTTACTTTGGTAACGCATGCATGGGGGGAGGGGGCATTGCAATTTACATGTGTTGAAAGATTTGCATTATGCAAAAGAATCAGTATATAGTGCTGTAGTTATAGGTGAGGCCTTTGGAAATCAGAAATGTGGAAGGTGCAAGTGGAATCACTGGCATTAGAGAGCAAGTTAGCAAAATCTATCGAAAAAATAATCTATTGATAATCTATTCATTTGCCCATAAAGGCATGATTACAATGCATCAGCGATTCATATTTCCGTGAGTCAATTGGAATATGACGGTGTGCTGTTTGTGTGTGTTTGTGTGTATGTGTGTGTTTGTGTGTATATGTGTGTTTGTGTGTATGTGGGCTGTTTGTGTGTGTGTGGGGTTTGTGTGTTATTTGTGTTGTGTGCTGTATGTGTGTGTGTATTTTTTGTGTGTGTGTATTGTTTGTGTGTTTGTGTGTGTGTGTGTGTGTGTGTGTGTGTGTGTGTGTGTGTGTGTGTGTGTGTGTGTGTGTGTGTGTGTGTGTGTGTGAGATACACATGTGGGGACCTGATGATTGTAAATGCTGACAAGGTGTATCTGGAAGTTTAAAGTTAAGATTTTTATATTTAGGGTCCCCTAGCCCTTACGAAAAAGAAGTTTATTCAAGTGTACTATTAGTATATTGATTTTAAACTAAGAATAAGAGAGTATGCTTTCAGTCTACTTTTTATACACTCATCAGAGATATACTTAACAATATTATACTTAAGTATACTTGGCTTATACTGACAAGTATACAGAAAAGTCTAAGTATATTTGGCCTATACTTGTACTTAAAACTTTACTTAAGTACAAGTATAGGCCAAATATACTTAGAGTTTTCTGTATACTTGTCAGTATAAGCCAAGTATACGTAAAGGTTCTGTATAAGGAAAGAATACTTTTCTTCAATATATATA
>JACXGM010023373.1:0-16243 GCA_016801145.1 Umbra pygmaea
AATTCTGAGGCTTGTTTCGCATGAAGCACATACTAATGTGACTAACGATCCAGCGGTGAGTGGATCTCAGGTCCTTCCTTAAATAGGGGTGACAGTAAACCAGGAACAGGTGTGGTGACAGGTGAGGGCAGTTAGCTGGCAGGGAGAGAAGTGGGTGGCCCCACCCACTCCTTCTGGAACAGGCAACACAAGACAGGACCGACAACACAGAAACAGGACTCAGGGAGCAGGGGTCATGACACCTTTATTTGATTTGAAAACATATGGGAAACATATGACCCATAGTAACTAGCAGCCCACCATTGGTAACTACTACAGCAATCAGAATAACTAAAGGTAATTTTATTCATTTATGGCGATTTATTTTCGGAGAAAATCCCAGTAGTCTATGTCTCCAGCCTGAGCAATGTCATTTGTAGACAGTCCCTAACTCAGCCAAATGCCAGAGAGAACGAATATCCGGGGAATATCAAACCTGCTGCTAACTTTTACCCGCTTAGTGTCGATAATGTGGATGTCAAAGTGCTCGTGAAGTTGATAGTGAGGTGTCTCAGAAAGACTCTGAAGGTTCTGGTAGTGAAGGAGACGTAAACCATTGACATCTAATAAATATGACACATTCTTGACCTGCAATGTAAATGATGTTCTTCTAGATATGTAGGAATATTTACTTTTCTATATTTGAATTGGCTGATCAACATATAAGAAATAGCCAATTTTAGCTTGATAAATGTGACATTTGGCATAGTTCTTAAAAGTAATCCTATCGGTACTCATATCAGCAAGTATCCAAAATGAAGTACTCTGTATTTGTACTCGTTCCATAAAAAGTGGTATGGCCCATCCCTAGCCTTAAAGGTTCTTCACGGGGCTTAGTGCATGTACTGTATTTGTATTCAAGCAGGGGGAGATAAACAGACACACTTCATCCTGGCGCCAGGTTTGTTAATACTTGTTAATTATTACTGCTTGCTTGTTTTAGATCACTACTGGTGACACATGTTCAGATCGTATATATAAGGTCTATGGTTCAGACTCAGTGGTCTTAGTGGGCTGTGCCTTTCAGTGTGCGTGGTAAACCTGGATGTGCGTTTAATCCGCAGCTTGTCTGCAATCTCTGGGGAAGTCTGTTGAATCCTGATTGTTCCTTCTGGCATTTTTGTATGTTTGTAGTGTTGTGACTGGGTGTTGTGAGTTGTTTAATTCTTGTTTAATTGGTTAGGACATTGATTTTGGCTATCCGATGGCTAAAGTACGTGTAATGCGATTATGCGACATAGGTGTTGAGCCTCCTGTTAAATAACCTTTATCGAGTGGAATAAACTTATCTTCATATGAATATGGGGTGCATTATATGCCGAATTACAATAATCTATAGCCCTAGAATGTCATTGTGAAGTTATTATTTTAATATACGTTTTAATTTCGGGAAGATAGTGAAAGCCTAGATGTAAAATGCACGGCCCGCCACTGCAAGCAATCCAAGTGGAAATATGTAAATGCTAAAAAGTAACTTTTTTGAAGTGCATCAGATAGAACTAACATGTATTCTGGGATATGAAACCCATGGCAGTGGATATAGATCATCCTAGGCTAAGGACCAGCCACAGTAGGTGAAGAAATCCAAATGTTTATCTTTTCTAACAGTAAAAAAGACCACAAAGGAAAAGACAAGAATGATGAGGTTATTGTACTTGCATTTATTTCTCATTTAGATTCGGAGCATTTTGACTACAAGAAGGAAAAATATGGTCCTTCATCTCTACATATCTCTTAATGATATATACATATAATTAAGACCTCTTTATACACAAAATATAGGTCAAGGGCAAATTAAATAAAAAATACCCTTCACAAATGTGAAAAGAAAAACTTACTCTGAATTCATTCAAAAAATAATGCCAACTTTAGAGTGTTCACAATCAGAATCATGTCAAATCTGGCAATATAATAGATATCCAAATAAAAGTCTACATTTGTTCTCATTCATAGCACTTCTAGCTCGATAAAAGAAGGATAACACATTTTAGGAAGGGCTCTACTAAGAAGCAACGCATCCAAAGAAACTAAGTCTTTGAATCTTTCCATGTGTATTAACAAACTGTCTGACAGTCCAGTTATTTAGGTTTGAAGTGGCACCTTAAACACAATCCACTGTGTATGGTATGTTCCAAAGTTGTAACAAATAAAAGTTAAAAAAATATGTAAACATTAAAATAAAATTGTGAATGTAAAATATCATACACAAAGGGTGATATGGCATACAAAAAAACAGGGACACACTTTGGTTTGTAAGAACCACTTTAACAACTACTAGCTGAAATTACACAGAATGTCCCCAGTGTACCATAAACTATAAAAAGAACTATAAAAATAAAAAATGTTCCTCGTTTGAAGTGACATATCATCATACTCCTACAAAAAATATAAAAAAGCATATTTCTTTAAGAATGTTCACGAAAACTCTTTATTTTAGATAGAACAGATGGAGATTGCAATGAAAAGGCATTTCCTGGATCAGGATATCTTTGGGTAAAGTAAGAGGCTACAACAGTATAAATTACTATACATATGCATTGTTTAATGCTGCACTATGTACCATTCCATTAATTTGTCCTGTCGTCCCGAATTTTACGTAATTTTAAATAAAATATGTCGATATTATTTAAGTTTATGTTTTCAAACCCTAGATCCAATATGCTAGTTTCTAACATTTACTAGCCCTAAAACAAAGTTTTTGTTTTTGTAGTTTTCAAAAAAGTTACATAGTCCAGGTTTAATCATGAAAACTTTTAGGCAGTGGTCCTCAAACCCTTCCATGGAGGGCCTTGTGTATGCTGGTTTTTGTTTTTTCCCTTCAATTAGAGCATAATTAAGACCTAGACTGCCAGGTGAGGGGAGATCCTAACCAATTAGTGAGCTACTCCATCAGGCTTGTACAAGGTAAAAGCAAAAACCTGCATATACTATAGTTATAGCTATAGTTAAAATGACTCCCTCCATTTCAACATCTTTCTATTCCATTCCGCTCTTTCCAGGATACCTGCCACCTGATCATGCCCACCTCACCTTTTGACAATAAATTGTTTGTGAATCCTTTGGCTCTGCTGACCATTCAATGCATCCTGTGTGTGTCTTTATGAGTTAACATGAGTCAATCTATCCTTTTGATTGTGGGTTTATGATTAGCTGTCACTTTGCTAACATGTGCACAGCTGACTGAATTCCTTTGTTATCCAGACATGTGCCATGAGGAAAGATTGTTTGTTTGAATTATCTTGTAGTGCCTGTGGAGTTGGGAGTCAAAATCTCACATCTCCTTTGTTCATTTGACCACTGTCTACTGCATATTATGATTTATATCAGACCGAATAATCAGAAATTTTAAATAAATCTTTTGAACTAATTGTGGGATATTGACTTGATTGATATTGATATGTTTAGAGCTGTATTTGCAGTATTATAATTCATAAAGAAAAATGTACTATAGGTAATGGTGTTCCCCTGAATCTGGCATTCATAACTGTGGTTTAATTTGAGACATGACAGATGGGCAATATACCTGTCAGATTATTTTAGCATTATTTGTAAAAATAAAGTTCTATATATGTATATGTATCAAACATCTAATATTTTACATAGTAATTGTGGAGGTTTATCACTGTCTAATTGTATTATATCTTTGTTCTCCTTTTATGCAGCACAAAAATATGTATGCAAATGAATCAAGATCATCTTGAAAAATAAGACAATAAAATACTCCTGGTGTTGCATCAAACCCTGCCTTCTCCCTGCTCTTATTTCAACACTGTATATCACTTGATGTCTTCTGACCTAGAATCTGTTCGCTCACCAAACCTTCCTTCCACCAGAACCAATTCACCTCACCTGTACTATACAATTTTATATTTAAAGACACAACAAAAAACGTATCATCCAGCATAAGGCCTGATTATTACTGGCCTTGAAGTGAAGAGGAGAATAGAAAACTGATGACCAGAAAACTATTTGAAGAGGGATGACTACCTAGACTTAAATAAACAAAATTATTGATGAATTTCAGGCAGTCATTAAGAGGAAAGCAAAACGTCAGACATCACACACTCAATACAAAAAAAGAGGCCCATATATATTAGGATAGATTCATAACAGACAGACATTCAGAGAGACACACAAATACAAATGGCACAACTCCCTTTGTCTGGGGAAGAGAGAACAATACAATTGTTATTGGGACAGGTCAAATTATGCTTTACATAGCCTGCCATCTGTATTTGCCTCAGTAGTAGCTAGATTCAGCTAGCCTTTTTTTATACAGTCATATGCAAACGTGTAGGCACCCCTATCAATTTCCATGATCTCCATTTATGAATAATTGGGTGTTTGGATCAGCAATTTTATTTTGATCTAGCAAATAACTGAAGGACACTGTAATATTTTAATAGTGAAATGAGGTTCATTGGATGAACAGAAAATGTGCAATATGCATCAAAATGAAATTAGACCGATGCATAAATTTGAGCACCCCAAAAAAAATCACATCAATATTTAGTTGAGCCTGCTTTAGCAGAAATAACAGCCTCTAGACACTTCTAGTCTGTAATGAGTGTCTGGATGAAGGTTTTTTGGACCATTCCTCCTTGCAAAACATCTCCAGTTTAGTTTGGTTTAATGGTTGCTGATCATTAACAGCCTGCTTCAAATCACCCCACAGATTTTCAATGATATTCAGGTCTGGGGACTGGGATGGCCATTCCAGAACATTGTACTTGTTCCTCTGCATAAATGCCAGAGTAGATTGTGAGTAGTGTTTTGGGCTGTTGTCTTGTTGAAATATCCAGCCCCGGCATAACTTCAACTGTGACTGATTCCTCTACATTATTTTCAAGAATCTGCTGATAGAGTGGAATCCATGTGACCAAGATTCAAAATTAACTTTTCATCCACCAGCCAAACAGCGAATGAATGTTGAAATTTTACCAGCCACTCAATAAATTACTGTTGTTTTTTTGGCTGGTGAGTGAGGCAAATCTACCAACCACCTGCATATTTTACCAGCATTTGGCTAGTAAATGGTGCTAATTTCGAACCCTGCATGTGACCCTAAACTTTAACAAGATTCCAAATACTGGCGCTGGCCACAGCCCCACAACATAATGGAACCTCCACCAAATTTTACTGTGGGTAGCAAGTGTTTGTCTTGGAACGCTGTGTTCTTTTGCTGCCATGCCTAACACCCCCTTGTTATGACCAAATAACTCTTATTTTTGTTTCATCAGTCCACAGCACTTCCTTACAAAATTAAGCTGGCTTGTCCAAATGTGTGGTTGCATACCTCAAGCGACTCCGTTTGTGACGTGTGCAAAAAAGTCTTCTTCCGCATCACTCTCCCATACAGCTTCTCCTTGTGCAAAGTGCGCTGAATTGTTGAACGATGCACAGTGACACCATATGCACCAAGATGATATTGTAGGTATTTGGAGGTGGCTGTTTTTGACTGTTCTCACCATCCTTCGCCTCTCCGATATTTTATTTGGCCTGCCACTTCTGGCCTTAACCTCTTAGCATGCAGTATCCTGGATATCTTATGCAGTATCCAGTAAACTGGACTAGAATCACAGTTCACACGTCCAATTTTTAGGTTATATATACATGTTATATATCAGAAAGCTTAGCCACTCAGGAATGTAGCAAATGTCACCATTTTACAGTAGCTATAACAAAAATAATAATTTCCCCTCATAATGTGAGCTACGTGCCTTGTACACATGTGCCTCAAATTAAATGGAATGTCAAACTAGAAACAAGGCTAACACCGTCATTTATTGCGTTATATATATATACATGTGTCTTACATGTCCTTAAAGCTTAGAATCTTGGTATTCTAGTAAATATATCGTTTTTAGTGTAGCTATAAAATTCACAATGTTACGATTACTTAATGTCAGCTACACGTCTTGAAAAAAATGTTTTTGTTTTCACTTCATAGAAAATACATTAAGGAATAAAATCAAAGCTCACGAATGCAATATTTAAATACGTGTCTCATATGTCCTTAAAACATAGAATGTTGGGGTTCTAGCAAATATCTCGGTTTTAAAATAGCTATGAAAACAACATAATTATTAGTCATAATGTGATGTAAACAGCCAGTACCAAAACCTGTTCGCTTGTTCACTCAGCTAGCCGTTTCTGTACCTAAAAAATGAAATTGAAATTCAAAAGGAAAACACGGCTAATACCCTCATTTTTTAGGTTATATATATATACACAAGTCTTATATCTCCTTAAAGCTTAGAATGTTGGGGTTCAAGTAGAAATCTCGGTTTTATTGTAGCTGTAAAATTCATAACGTTATCACTGCTAGTTTCAACTACACATATCGCAAACAGTAATGTTTTCTTTCTGTTTATTTATATTTGTTTTATTTATGTTTATTTCCTTCTCAAATAAAATCGAAATGCCAACTAGAAACACAACTACCACGGATTCTAGCAAATATCTTGGTTTTAGTGTAGCTATAAAATTCACAACGTTAGACTACTTAATGTCAGGTACATGTCTTGAAAACAATTACATTTTACTTGGGAATATAGGTAAGCACATTTTACTAATGTTAAACTTTTTCTACAAAATATTTTACTTACAGTCAAAATCCTTCTTTTTGGTCTTCAAAGGGTCCCAATAATGACATAAAACATAGTTTTCCTAGGTAAAATCCATCTTGTTATGTGTAAATTGCCATTTCTTGACCGGACTGTTACTGAATGTATTCAAAATAAATGAAAAACTTAGTGTATTTGAACTGCGGGCCTGCACTTCTGAACAAAAAACAGATGTGAAAAGTATCAAACAGCTAAGCAATTTTGGCATATATGTCATCCTTATGAAACAAAGATCTTAAAAATGTTCAAGATTAACAATTTTAACTGAAGATTGACAGAGATAATTTACGAAGAAAATGTTTTTCGTCTCAGTACCCGGATGTAAACTTCATCACAGTACATTTAAAAAAATATATACTTTTACAAACAAAGCTACAGGTCATTGGCTGTTCACTGAATCATTCTAAAATGTTAGACATATGTGGCCAGCCCCTTAGCAACATGATTTAAATTAGTTTCAGTACCCATATCTCAATATATGGCTTTGTAGGGTTCTTTCAAAGAGGATGTAGAAAAATAAAAACAGAAAATAATTTCCTGTATTTCATCTTGTGCCATATTCACTGTGTATATTTATTGGCAATTAATTTTAAATATCCAAAAATGTCAAAGTATTAAAAAAAATATATATCAACCATACGTTTGTCCTGGGCTCAGGTCAAGTGTAACAAGAGGTTAACTTTGGGTATGTTTTATAGGGAGAATTTCACAATTGGGGGCGATCCTTAAGTAGTTAACAAGAACTGTGCCTGTGGTCTTTTATTTCTTCACTATGTTCCTCACAGTGGACACTGACAGCTTAAATCTCTGCGATAGCTTTTTGTAGCCTTCCCCTAAACCATAATGTTGAACAATCTTTGTTTTCAGGTAATTTGAGAGTTGTTTTGAGGCCCCTATGATGCCACTCTTCAGAGGACAGTCAAATAGAACAACAACTTGCAATTGGCCACCTTAAATTATGGAAGCCCATAAGGGACTACATTCAAATGATAATGCAATTTTAGAAATGCATTATCATTTCCAATATATGTAAGTATTATTTGAGACAACATTCAAATTAAAATGCAATTCTCCAATTTCATTTGAATGTTCACAATCATATGAGTGATCTATGAAAATACTAAAATGGAATAACTGTTTGCCATTTCAGTTTCAAAGACGTACCCCGCTTTACAAAGGACTGTATTCAAATGTTAATGAAAATGTGAAAATTTAAATGTAATATAAACAATGTAGCCTAATTTCCCATTTGTGCATGCATTATTTAAGTCTCAATTAAAATTAAAATGCACTTTCTAACAACTTGAAAATGGAAATGAAAACGGCATTTAACATTTCATTTTCAAATACTCTGATGTGCTGTGCAGTGGACAATATTAAAATGCATTAAGCTAAACAGCGCCCCCAGTGAATTGCATTTTAATTTAAGTCACCATGCTCTTATAGGGACAAAACTAGATCATGAAAATGCAATCTGTCAAACCACTCATCAAGGCAGGTCTTCAGTTTAAACGTAACTTCCTTGTTTGGTGACAAGCTGGCCCGCTACAGATGTACCCGGGTTTGTCTGTCACCGGGTCATGACTAGAAGGGATACAGCTCATTTTAAATGTCATATTTGCACACCAGACATAACCTGCCCGCATTTAGACTTTTCCTCCAACAGCTAGCTAAGTAAGCTAGCCAACTACTATTGTAGCTAATTCGTTTTTTAAATGGCAAAACCAGATGTGTGCTAGCTAGTTCAATACTGTGTAAAATAATGTTGTACAGTACGATGTGTGAGCAGTGTAAATGGTGACTTGATAACGTTACCCTCTGGTACTGGATGCATAGGCGTCTAGAACACAGAGTAGTGCTGTATGTGCTATTGCCGGCAGCAACTAGTAAACGTGGCTTATTTAAATTCAGACCGTAACTATTTCATAGGATAAATTAAATGCTACAATACTATTGCTGGAAAGCACCTGGATGCAAGTTCAATCTACTAGGCATTGAAGCGTCTTTATTATTTATGTATTACGGGGGTGCATATGAATTAACATTTCTGTCAATTTCTGTCCCTCCCGCTTGCTGCAGCAGTGCTGTGCTTTTGTTTATTTTTATTAAGGCAGTGCAAAAAAACAAGTAATTAACAATTTTAGAAACAAATGAGCGAAACAGTAATATCATACAGTACATGACAATGTACAGTTAGTTACAGGTATTCAAATCAACAAAATGACAAGGGTGCCCAAATTCATGGACCTGTGTAATTTCGGTTTGATGCAAATTGCTAATTTTCTGTTAATCCAATTAACCTAATTTCACTTGTGAAATATTACTTTGTGATTTAGTTATTTGATTAATCAAAAGGAAATTGCCAATCCAAACACACAATTATTTAGAAATGAAAATCATGGAAATTGTCAGGGGTGCCTAAATTTTGCATATGACTGTAAGTGGCAAGGGCCTTGATAATGTAATTCTGTGCCTTATAGGGTAACAGAGAAATCTCTGGCTTTTTTTTTTTTCTCTTGGGACTGGATGTGATTGATACTATAAAGGTGCATTTTTATGGTGGAATCCTATTTGACGAGTACATGAACAAGTTCAAGAAAGTTTCCTTTGTTTGAAGATGTGCTACTTTCACTATGACTCCTGAATGCCACATTTAGCCTGGCCATAATGTTTTTTGTTTGATTTTTCCACTGGAAGAGAAAACAAATTGTGCCCTCCTACAGTATGTGCATGTCTTCACACAAAGGGGCATCCTAGAGGGCACATCACAACTTTTCCATTGGAACGGTGCCCATTAGGGCACTGCATCATGTTTTGGGGTAACGTAGAGAGAAATTTGTCATGTTTTATTTACCATTGGGTTATCCAAGATGGCCACATTTGCAGCATTTTTTTCTAACATGGGGGCAAGAGGGGGGGCGACCCTGTCACTGGGGCAATAATGGCAGTGGCTTGGCTGGTAAGGGAGGTTACCACTTTGGCTGATCCACTTGACAGCAAACCCATCTTGCTAACAGAGGCTCATGACAGAGCTGAGCAGTTAGCTGATAATATTGCAGAATACTCTGCCATTTATGACACCACCTAAAGTCATCACTAACTTTTGTTTAACATTACTGTAACATTAGCTGCCTAGGTTTTATTTTGTAGGAAAAGAGAAACAAACAAATTTTTTAAACACAAGTGTTAATACATTTGCAGCATTTTTTTCTAACATGGGGACACCAGGGGGGGCGATCACCTGCCCACCTGTGAGTTCATCACTGCTATTACATTAGTACTGTATCAGCTCTGTCACAAACAGTATTCTATTACTGACAGCAAAGCCCTGCTCCAAAGGGTTATAAAACATTAACCCTGTCATTAAAGAAAACTCAGAGGAAGTCAATGGCTACAACAGGATTTTTCTTTAAAGCGTAGAATCTTGAGTTCCAAGGCTGAAGGAATTGCTAGACTAACGTATGCTGCTATTCCTTTACATCTTGACAGTATTTTAGGCAAAGAAATAGACCAGATTCATCTGAATTTTCTTTGGAAAAACCGAATGACCTAAATTAGAAAATCTGTTGTAATGAACACTTGAGTGTGGAAGGCTTGACTTTTTGGACTTCACTACTTTAAACAATACATTTAAAATCAATTGGTTGAAGCACTTTTTAAAAAGACGCACCTCTATGTAGAACTTTATTCCCCATCATGTTTCTACCTCTTTTGGTGGCCTCTGCTTTTCATATGGCAGGATTTTTGTGATGGTCATTAATTTATAAGCACAATTTTTCCCCACACAGATATTATATATGGAATACTCAAGACATATTATATGCCTTTTTTCAACATGATGTATCTACTCCCAGTGTCATTCCCTATTGGAACTGTTTTGTTGGCAATTTTTTTAGGAAAAAGTCTGGATGATGCCCCAAACATAACGTTTTCTTTAAGATTTTCCATATATACAAAACTGCATGTCACTACATGAGGAAGTTTAAAAAGGATATACTTTTTAGTTGTATCTTCTGTGACGAACACCCAGAGACAGTGGTTCATCTGTTCTGACATTGTACCAATGCTAACGAACTTTTGCTAAATCTATCTAAATTTCTAATTGAAAATATTTACAGGGACATAAATACAACATACTTCTGTTGAAAGATGTATTACTTGGTTTCTTTTCATTTGATGGACGTAACAAAAATCAATTGAATGTAATACATTTTGTTTATTACTTCATACTCATAAATGTACATTTAGTAAGAAAACACTGCTTTCCTCTCTTACGAAACAAAGCACAGCACTGCCCCAGCAAGCGGGACGGGAGGGACGCTTCAATACCTAGTAGATTGATGAACTTGCATTCAGGTGCTTTCCAGCAGTAGTATTTTAATTTAACCTATGAAATAGTTACTGTCTGAATTTAAATAAATAAGTCACATTAGTTGCCGCCGGAGATGGCACATACAGCCCTACTCCGTGTCCTAGACGCCTATGCATCCATTACCAGAGGGTATTAACGTTATCAAGTCCCCGTTCACAACGCTCTCACATCGTACTGTACAACAACATTATTTGACACAATTTTGAACTAGCTAGCACCCACCTGGTTTTGCCATTCAAAAAACGAATTAGCTACAATAGTACTTGGCTAGCTTACTTAGCTAGCTGTTGGAGGAAAAGTATAGCTGCGGCAGGTTACGTCCGGTCTTACGGTTCAAGTGGTTTTCGGATTAACTGGTGATCTTCCAGATGCGACGTAGGCGTGGCATGAGAAGCCCAGGCAGGGAATGAGACATGTAGATGACTGTTTCGATGCCTGTTATAAATAATGCAAACGTCAATAAATCGTTCAAATGTTCATGTTGTAATTCTGATTTGTGACACATCACAATCCCGTTTCATGTGTTGTAAGTAAGTGTATTTGGTAACACTTTAGAATAAGGATCCTTCGTTAATGAATAACTACACAGGAACAAATGAGTAACACATTATTAATAATGTAGTAACTAGTATTAAGTAACAAGAAACTCTGATTAACGAATTAGTAAGTAATAGTGCACAGATGAAAGTGGTAGTTCACTATTAACTAATCAGTAACTAATATTTTTTTAATGCTTCCCAGAGAACTACTGAATATTTTCATTATAGTTTCATAATTCATGCAAAACTAATCAATAACTAATGCAGGACAAATGACTAGCACTACATTAACATTGTAACTGCTACTGTAAACAGATACACAAGGTTGTTTACATTATCAATATGTAATAGCATAACAGACTTATGATTTGGGAAAGCTGTCAGTAATTAGCTTATGCTGTGCCCTATAGTGAACTATATATCAACTGAACAATTTTAAAGAAATTGATTTTTAAATGCAGTTGTCGGGACCTTACTTGTCCTGTGACCAATTCTCCGGCATTCTTCTGGACTGGCATTGAATCACTAGAGTCATTGTGACTACTGGAACATATTGAATCACTAGTCATTGTGACTACTGGAACATACTGAGTCATCAGCCACCAGATCCCTCATACAGTTATTTTATTATTTAACCTACCTCTCAAAAAACATGTTTTATGTATGTCTCCTAGCTCATATACAACAAGTGTGTGTGAATATCTCATGAATGATTAGAAGATTCTACACATTAGGATTGACTTTTCATTAGTAACTACTGTAATAATCATGGTAACTAACTAGTAATGACTCAAGTGTTACTACATATTTCTGAAGGAATTACTAATTATTTGGATCTGTATTCTAAAGTGAAGATCATGGTAACTAACTAGTAATGACTCAAATGTTACTACATACTTCTATGGGAATTACTAATTATTGGGATCTATATTCTAAAGTGAAGATCATGGAAACTAACTAGTAATGACTCAAGTGTTACTACATACTTCTATAGGAATTACTAATTATTTGGATCTGTATTCTAAAGTGAAGATCATGGTAACTAACTAGTAATGACTCAAATGTTACTACATACTTCTATGGGAATTATGCAATTACATATTGATAATGCAATCAACCTTGTCTATTTGTACTTTACAGTAAAATACTGGCAGCTGTGTTGCTAACCACATACTGTATTTTTACAGAACTACTACTGTGAACAGGATGTACAGTTTTGCACTGTAATAAAAAAATACAGTATAGACTGTTGTCTACAGCAATAAATTGTATTTTTACCGGGAATACTGCTTTACTTATTACATAATAAAAAATGTACTTTAAAGTTTCATAAAAGTAGTCACACTAAAAAATAGAAACCAACATTCTCTGGGTTTTAAAAGATTTATTTTGGTTAAAAGTAGAGACCAGAAAATTGCCTTATTACATATTGCCTGAAATGCAAGCTGTATTATTTAAACATGTAAAATGTCATTTTAACAGCAAAATGTTAAGATTTGAAACTTAATAATGCAGTAATCTTGTTTACTTTTAACAAATAGAGTTTTTCAGTGACTCAAAAAATTTAAATAAAAGACCAAATTGGCTGAAATGCCAGCTGTATTTTTATAAATGGAATTAACGATGCAGTAATCATATTTACTTTTAATGCACTTGCTGACAAGACCTAAACAAAATTCCGTTCAAAGTCTGCAAGTTTTCACAGAAGTGAGGAAATCTTTGGGCTTACAGTGGTGTTTCTTTTTTTGCAACATCTTGGCCAGTTGTCTTTGAAGTCACTTTTCTTTGTTTTTGATCCACGTTCAGGATTGATGTCAAGAAAGCATCTAAAAGGCAGGAAATGAAACAATGTTGGATGTTGTGATCAATAACTGCCATAACAAAGCATCAGGTTGTTTATTAATATAATTGATTGTATTTGTCTGAAAGAAGAAAGTCATAGAGTGGGGCAAAAAAGTATTTAGTCAGCCACCAATTGTGCAAGTCCTCCCACTTAAGAAGATGAGAGCGGCGTGTAATTTTCATCATAGGCACACTTCCACTATGAAAGACAAAATGAGAGAAGAAAATCCAGAAAATCACATTGTAGGATTTTTTATTATTTTATTGGTAAATTATGGTGGAAAATAAGTATATGGTCACCTACAAACAAACAAGATTTCTGGCTCTCACAGACCTGTAACTTCTTTAAGAGGCTCCTCTGTCCGCCACTCGTTACCTGTATTAATAGCACCTGTTTGAACTTGTTATCAGCATAAAAGACAACTGTCCACAACCTCAAATATTCACACTCCAAACACGAAACAGGCCACTCTCATATTTTTAAGTGGGAGAACTTGCACAATTAGTGGCTGACTAAATATTTTTTGCCCAACTGTACACCTAGGATGGCATGAAGGTGATTAAATCATGGGCTAATTTTATACTGAAAAGTGAACTACTCCTTTAAATACCCTAATTTTATTAAAGCGTAGACCTGGCTTAAGCTAAGCCCTGTCTGTGAAACCAGGGCCATGTTGTTATTTCCAGTAGTCAGCTGTAAAAAATGTTTGTGGGAAAAAGTCCTTAAATACTGTCAAGACAAGGTTAATGACAATTCAGTCTAAAATACATGAATGGCAAATATGACTAACCTCTGAACAAACTCAAGCATGCTGCCTCTTCCTGGTACTGCAAGTTAAAGATGTAGCAGGCAAACAGCGCTGCCAGGCCAGTGATGAAGTTGTGCTGTGCTCCTTCACACACAACTTCACCTTCCAAACTTAACATCCAGCGCTGGTTGCTTACAGATTGACCTGTAATTTAGAAAAAAAGAATTAATACATAAATAATGATAATTAAAGTAACTATTGTGGGTTCCACTGTGGTTCTATGTAGTTGTCTATTCATAGTTCTACATAATTGTTAAAAGAACTCTGAAACACCATTCACAGGATTCACCACTTCATTCTGTTGTATTAGGTGTTTTGGGTAGGGTTCATCAATACAGTAATACTATAATTAATTTATAGCAATGAGTAATTTCCTAATTAGAGTCTCCCCTGGTGAAATGAAAGTAGTGTTACAGTTAGTTACAGCTGGACTTCACAACACACAATTTAGCTGAACACAGTTGATTATTCCATACATGTTGCCAATTAAAATCTGTTTTATATTTCACTTATCATCACCACTCTTTGCACTTTTCTTGACATACACCAATGTCACAGACTAAAGTATAAATTCCTAAATGCTCAACAGATGTCTTTGAGGGCCTGTCTTTGTGATCCCTGAATATGTAATTCTTGAAAGCAGTGAACTTTTTAAATGTTTTAAAGCAATCAGGAATACCACATTTGAAAACAGTATTAAGAACATGAATATACATTTTTACAAAATGCCGAGAACGTTTCAAAAGCACAATCACAGAACTGACGCCATGGCAATTTTGTTAACACATGGGACTATAAATGTAACACTACTAAAGCACTTACGATAGCATTGGACTTTCGTCAGATTACAAAACCTGAAACGAAAAAAACACTTATAATAAAAAGCAGGTCACGCAAATGACATGGTAAATGTTGCTTATGTATGTAAAGTATTGAAATTACGGTACTTGGTAAAGAGGTGGAACATTGTGATTTTTTTCGCGGCAGCAACAGCGTTCACAAATTCGAAACATTAATGTTAACAATGTAGAGATGTGAACGCAAAAAAATAGATTGGCTTACCGTATCACCCAGTTGAACAATTTTCCATCTTTTCAAGCTCCAAACGTCACTTGTGGTCACAGGCGCAAGTTAAATTTAGCAGATAACAGATTCGTTCTCCCGTTTTCGATTGACAGTAACGTCCTCGATTTTCTGCTGCGTCACAGGCGACTAACCGGCAATTTCCACCAACTGCGGAACGGCTGCGGATCCGCTCCGGAACGGCGGCGGAGTCAATAGGTTTACATTAAAGCAGTGTTGCCATGTCCGCGGTTTCCTAGCCAAATTGGGCGATTTTTAAATCAATTTGGCGGTAAAAAATATATTGGTCGCGTGTTGCGGTTTTTTGGGCTATTTTTGAACAACCACAGCTGCAGCATTTTCTGTTAAAGGGGTGATAGAATGATTATATAGGGTATTTAATACTGTTCCTTAAGTTCTCTGAATTGAGTCTGTAACATTGTTTTTTTTTTAAATGCCCCGGGTGCTGTTCTATGCATCCTAATGCAACCCTGTGAAAAGCCACTGAATGAAACGAGTGTGACCAAGGCTGTAGGTTGCAGCCTGTGCCAGGTATGGGAAGAGCTACTGAGTGTGGTGTGTATTAAAGAGAGTGAGAGAGTAGATCGTTTTGAGAGAGAGACTGCTACGTGCATATTCAGGGCGAGCGAAACAGAAAAATGCGACTGTGCACGCATGGCTCAAACGTCATGATAATTGATGTAATTGGTTTAGTGCTTACAAAACTAATGAAGTAAAAAGCTTTATTTTGCACAATTTTTTATTTTGTTCCCTCTTCAGACCAGAACATTAATCAAAAAGTAGAAATCAGAGTGCATCACAGTATGCTATAGAAACGTGAGGAAGAAAAAAACATGTTTATGAAGACAAATCATGTTTACTAGCATACTAGACACCTAAACAACATTTAATTTTCTGAATGTCAGGGAAATGGACAAAATATGGAAGAAAATA
>JACXGM010023374.1:5333-16342 GCA_016801145.1 Umbra pygmaea
GGGAGAGTAGTCAATGACAGTATATGAAATTAAGAGAATAGGGTAAAAAAAATCACATTTATATGTACATTGTGGAAAAAAGTATTGGATTTTTTTACTCTGTGGCAACGTAAACAAATTGGGCTAGTTTTAAGGCATTTTGGGCGGTTTTTGAGTAGTCATTGGGCTAGAAATTTATGTTTGACCTGGCAACCCTGTCCTCTACCTCTCTGTCGTTCGCCCTGTCTTTAGTCGCGCTCTGTTCTCCAGGCAGGGGATGTGGACGGAGCTACGAGGCTAGGTCGTCTATCTCTGCTTCTCAGCTGCATCGCCATGTTACTGGGTGTGGCCGTTATCACATTCATTGTGGTCTCGGGTGGGTGGAAAACACAAACCTATCTCAATCTTTCGCTTTCTCACAAAGCCTACACAAGTTTGTCAAGCTGTCATTGAGGAAACATAAGACCTAACCCTAACAATCTGTAAATTTGAATCTGTACATTTCTACTACCAATCTCCCACTAAACTCTTCTCCAATATTGTGTGCACATCTTTTAATCATCTCCCTTTTTAAACATTTTATTGAAAACATGGCCCGCAGTGTCATAATTCTGAAAATTTAAATGACAAAAATGTTTTTTAAAAGTCACTCCATCAAGGCCAACTTGGAGGCTCATATGCACTGTGCGAAATTTCATTGCCATAAAACCATAGTCTAAATTTAATTGCATTCCTATCAAAAAACCTTATTAGGACAGATTTTTTTAGGATTTCAAGTCCCCATGAACAAAGTTGACAATGTGAATCAGACACACAAACACACTCACAATGAACCTTTAATTGACCTCAATTGTAACAAGTGTAACATGCCACCTTTCTGCAGCACTTAATCCAGCATTATGATTTAGTTGCATTAATATTAGATGCAAAAATATAAACAAAGTCAACATGGGTGGCTATGACAGTCACTACTGCCAGGCTGCAGTTAGCCATTACAATCTTTACAAAATGTTAGCTGTATACTGTCGTCATAACACGATTGTGAACACAAAGGCTGTACTGAATCAATCACTGCTTGATAGATGTACTGTAGATGTTTATTTTGAAAGTGGAGTTTGGCACTCTACATATAGAGAGTGGCAATAACCAGTATGTGAACCCTTGTACATTATCTGAATTTCAGCTATACAATTTGATCTGATATTCATGTGTCACAACAATGGACAAACACGGTGGGCTTTAGACAAAAATGTTTTTATGTCTTTATTGAACACAACTTGCAGTGCAGAGTGGACCAATAAGGTTTTGATGTTGGTGTGCTGTGCCTTTTTTCTTGTGTTTGTGAGTTCTTTCCAAACAAATCAACTTTGGTTTAATCTGTCTATAGAATTTGCCAGTAGTGCTGTAGAACACCCTGGTGGTCTTTTGCAAACTTCACACATGCAGCAATGTTTTGTATTTACACAGCAGTGGATTAACATGGTGTTCTCTCGTGAACTCTATTGTTGTGTTTTACGCCTCATAGACTTGTCAACAGAGAGGGTAGCATGTTCCAGAGATTTCTGTGTCTTCAGGCAATTGAGCATTCTGCACTATGATCTCACAGTCATCTTTGCCTGATGGACGCTTATATTTCTGATGGACGCTTATATAGCTGAATTTTCTCCATTCATAGACAATGTCTTAACATGGACTGATCAACATCAATGCTTATATTTTGAGACGTAACAATGAGATATTTTGTAAACATTTATGCAAGTACTGAGATCTCTTTTGTATATCAGGCAATGTTTCTTGTGACTAGAAAACTCAAAAGATGTGAGGGTTTTGTATAGGACAGGACAGGACAGGTCTAACCAACAACTTAAATCTTGACTGAATGGACTCCAATATTATGACCAATGTATGCAGAAATCCATGTGATTCCAATGGGTTCACATACTTTTACTTGCCAATGTATGCTTGACTCACACAGTGGGTATTGTTTGTTATGGATATTTGTATTGACGGTAGACAATTCTGATGTATAATTTACACCGCGTTCCAAATTATTATGCAAATTATATTTTACACAGATTTTCCTAAATAGTCGATGCAAATGACAGTCAGTATAATTTTTAAGTCACCACCCATTAGGGTATAAGTCCAATTTCATTGAACAAACCACCCAATGAAAACGGTATTAAAAAAATAACTCTAAATGCTCTGTTCCAAATTATTAGGCACAACAGAGTTTCAAAACATTCTACAGGTTGTAAAGAACTGAAAATGGTAATTTGTTGAATTTGCAGCATTATGAGGTCATATTTTCTGAAATCAAAATCTATTTCAATCAAACACATCACCTTCACAATTCTTGCATCCATTGAACTTGTGTGTTTATGAAGAGTTTCTGCTTAAATTTCTTTGCAGAATGTCAGAATAGCCTCCCAGAGCTGCTGTTTTGATGCGAACTGCCTCCCACCTTCATATATATTTTGCTTGAGGATGATCCAAAGGTACTCAATTGGGTTGAGGTCAGGGGAGGATGGGGGGCCACACCATGAGTCTCTCTCAATTTATGCCCATAGCAGCCAATGACACAGAGGTATACTTTGCAGCATGAGATGGTGCATTGTCATGCATGAAGATGATTTTGCTACGGAAGGCATGGTTCTTCTTTTTGTTCCATGGAAGAAAGTGGTCAGTCAGAAACTCTATATACTTTGCTGAGGTCATTTTTACACCTTCAGGGACCCTAAAGGGGCCTACCAGCTCTCTCGCCATGATTCCAAACTAAACATGTCTTTGCCACCTCCTTGCTGACAGCGAAACCTTATTGGGCCATCCATTATGTGGCCATCCACCAACAATCCACTTCCCTCCACCCATCTAGACCATCAAGGGTTGCATGGCACTCATCAGTAAACAACACTGTTTGAAAATTAGTTCTCATGTATTTCTGGGCCCACTCCAACCATTTCTGCTTTTGAGCATTGTTTAGGGGTGGCCGAATAGTAGGTTTATGCACAACTGCAAACCTTTGGAGGATCCTACACCTTGAGGTTCACAGGACTTTAGAGGCACCAGCAGCTTCAAAAACCTGTTTGCTGCTTTGTAATGGCATTTTAGCAGCTGCTCTCTTAATCCAATGAATTTGTCTGGCAGTAACCTTCCTCATTATGCCTTTATCTGCACAAACCTGTCTGTGCTCTGAATCAGCCACAATTCTCTTCACAGTATGATGATCATGCCTACGTTTTTATGAACAATCTAATGTATTCTTACCTTGTCCAAGGCATTGCACTATTTGATGCTTTTCCACAGCAGAGAGATCCTTTTTCTTTCCCATATTGCTTGAAACCTGTGGCCTGCATAATAATGTGGACCATCCTTCTTAAGTAGTTTTCTATGGCATCAGATTTCTGTCAAATCTCGCGTGCGCGAAAAATATACCTCAACAAGAAAATTATATCATTTCATTGGCGCAGAAATTACTCTTCGCGCACCAATTCAACAATCGAGTGTAAACAGGCAGGTGTGAGCGTGAAACAAAACATAAAGGGAAATAATGCCACCTGTGCATGTAAAATTAAGCAGCACACACACAGAGCAGCCAAAACACGCCTGCGAGTGTCTGCTTTATGAGTGCTGGAGAGAATACGCTCTCGCATGTAAATTCTGCACTTGAAGTTGATTTCTACGCGGGTGGAAGAAACTGACTTTTGACATTTGAGTGCGAAAACCAAGGGAGACATTGGGCCCTCCTATGATTGGTCACTTGCTTTCAACACGGTGACACCTTCATTAGTTAAATTATCATGTAAAATTTACCGTCCTTCAAAATAGCAGTCCAGACATCTTGATCTCACAATTAATCTACTGTGCTATCATTAAATTTACGTTCAACGCTATAATTATCCACAAAAACGATTGTGTTTATTAACTACCTTATTATTAACTACCGTATAACCGGTGGCGCCTTATATATGGCATGTTTTTTACACAAGATAAGTGGGGTATGCATAAAAATGACAAGTGTAATGACAGTTGTTGGAAGGGAACTGCTTCTGAAATGTACAGATGTCACACGATAAAGAGGTGCTTTTCATACCGCGGCACCAATCAGTGCATTTAGTTGCCAATAAATGGTCTATACTCGTCGCTGGGTGGTGCTAGACTACCTAAAAAACAGGAGATTGCAGTTCTAATGCTTCCTAGAGATACGTTTTTTGGGGACATATAGACTGATATTAAACCAATGTAATTGTATTATTATACACAGTAGAATACTGTTCTTAATTTAATAACGGCTTGTTGTTGTTGACTACTGTGTCTGCATTCTCCAATCAGAATATGTCCCTGAATCCTTTGTGAAAAACTATTTACAAAGTATATCAAAGTAAAGTTTTACTTTGCAGTACAAAAATGGGTAATGAACAATGTTTTTAAATCATCATACAATGCTGTAACCTATTAAAGCCACTCCCTCAATAGACAACTTTTTTCGGAGTGGTCCCCAGAGCACCGTGGTGTAGCGGGCTAGATCTTTTGCGGTTACAGTGACATTTTTCAGTGTAGGGAGTTGTAAGTTCTAGACCAGCTCAGGACCATGTACTTTTTCTCTCAGCTTGTTTATAGAGGAGGCATTCAAATAGTATTTTTTATTAATTATGATAACTAGTTACTTATAAACTACCATTACCTGGTCCTTTAGGTTTTATTTAATTACTGTATTTAAGATTATTTTAATTCAGCAACAAAGGCCTATGCTTACAAATATATACTGTTGGTAATAAAAGATATACACTCACCTAAAGGATTATTAAAGGAACACCTGTTCAATTTCTCATGAATGCAATTATCTACTCAACCATCACATGGCAGTTGCTTCAATGCATTTAGGGGTGTGGTCCTGGTCAAGACAATCTACTGAACTCCAAATTGAATGTCAGAAAAAGCTATTTTGAGTGTGGCATGGTTGTTGGTGCCAGACGGGCCGGTCTGAACATTTCACAATCTGCTCAGTTACTGGGATTTTCACGCACAACCATTTCTGGGGTTTACAAAGAATGGTGTGAAAAGGAAAAAACATCCAGTATGCAGCAGTCCTGTGGGCGAAAATGCCTTGTTGATGCTAAGATCAGAGGAGTATGGGCCAACTGCTTCAAGCTGATAGAAGAGCAACTTTGAATAAAATAACCACTCATTAACTTACAACCGAGGTATGCAGCAAAGCATTTGTGAAGCGAAAAAACGCACAACCTTGAGGCGGATGGGCTACAACAGCAGAAGACCCCACCGGGTACCACCCATCTCCACTACAAATAGGAAGAAGAGGCTACAATTTGCAAGAGCTCACCAAAATTGGACAATTGAAGACTGGAAAAATGTTGCCAGCTCTGATGAGTCTCAATCTCTGTTGAGACATTCAGATGGTAGAGTCAGAATTTGGCGTAAACAGAATGAGAACATGGATCCATCATGCCTTGTTACCACTGTGCAGGCTGGTGGTGGTGATGTAATGGTGTGGGGGATGTTTTCTTGGCACACTTTAGGCCCCTTAGTGCCAATTGGGTATTGTTTAAATGCCAAGGGCTACATGAGCATTGTTTCCGACCATGTCCATCCCTTTATGGCCACCATGTACCCATCCTCTGACGGCTACTTCCAGCAGGATAATGCACCATGTCACAAAGCTGGAACCATTTCAAATTGGTTTCTTGAACATGACAATGAGTTCACTGTACTGAAATGGCCCCCACAGTCACCAGATCTCAACCCAATAGAGCATCTTTGGGATGTGGTGGAACAGGAGCTTCGTGCCCTGGATGTGCATTCCACAAATCTCCATCAACTGCAAGATGCTATCCTATCAATATGGGCCAACATTTCTAAAGAATGCTTTCAGCACCTTGTTGAATCAATGCCACGTAGCATTAAGGCAGTTCTGAAGGAGAAAGGGGGTCACAGTATTAGTTTTGGTGTTCCTAATAATCTTATAGGTTAGTGTATATATATATACAGGTCCTTCTCAAGAAAGTAGCATATTGTGATAAAGTTCATTATTTTCCATAATGTAATGATAAAAATTAAACTTTCATATATTTTAGATTCATTGAACACCAACTGAATTATTTCAGGTCATTTATTGTTTTAATACTGATGATTTTGGCATACAGCTTATGAAAACCCAAAATTCCTATCTTAAAGAATTAGCATATCATGAAAAGGGTCTCTAAACGAGCTATTAACCTAATCATCTGAATCAACTAATTAACTCTAAACACCTGCAAAAGATTCCTGAGGCTTTTAAAACTCCCAGCCTGTTTCATTACTCAAAACCGCAATCATGGGTAAGACTGCCGACCTGACTACTGTCCAGAAGGCCATCATTGACACCCTCAAGCAAGAGGGTAAGACACAGAAAGAAATTTCTGAACAAATAGGCTCTTCCCAGAGTGCTGTATCGAGGCACCTCAGTGGGAAGTCTGTGGGAAGGAAAAAGTGTGGCAAAAAACGCTGCACAACTACAAGAGGTGACCGGACCCTGAGGAAGATTGTGGAGAAGGACCGATTCCAGACCTTGGATGACCTGCGGAAGCAGTGGACTGAGTCTGGAGTACAAACATCCAGAGCCACCATGCACAGGCGTGTGCAGGAAATGGGCTACAGGTGCCGCATTCCCCTGGTCAAGCCACTTTTGAACTAGAAACAGCGGGAGAAGCGCCTGACCTGGGCTACAGAGAAGCAGCACAACAAAACAACAATAAATATTGCATGTCATTCGGAAATCAAGGTGCCAGAGTCTGGAGGAAGACTGGGGAGAAGGAAATGCCAAAATGCCTGAAGTCCAGTGTCAAGTACCCACACTCAGTGATGGTCTGGGGTGCCATGTCAGCTGCTGGTGTTGGTCCACTGTGTTTTCTCAAGGGCAGGGTCAATGCAGCTAGCTATCAGTAGATTTTGGAGAATTTCATGCTTCCATCTGCTGAAAAGCTTCATGGAGATGAAGATTTCCTTTTTCAGCACGACCTGGCACCTGCTCACAGTGCCAAAACCACTGGTAAATGGTTTACTGACCATGGTATTACTGTGCTCAATTGGCCTGCCAACTCTCCTGACCTGAACCCTATAGAGAATCTGTGGGATATTGTGAAGAGGAAGTTGAGAGACGCAAGACCCAACACTCTGGATGAGCTTAAGGCCACTATTGAAGCATCCTGGGCCTCCATCACACCTCAGCAGTGCCACAGGCTGATTGCCTCCATGCCACGCCGCATTGAAGCAGTCATTTCTGCAAAAGGATTCCCGACCAAGTATTAAGTGCATAATTGACGTAATTATTTGAAGGTTGACCTTTTTCTTTTTTTTGTATTACAAACACTTCTTTTATTGGTCAGATGAAATATGCTCATTCTTTGAGATATGAATTTTGGGTTTTCATGAGCTGCATGCCAAAATCATCAGTATTAAAACAATAAATGACCTGAAATATTTCAGTTGGTGTGCAATGAATCTAAAATATATGAAAGTTTAATTTTTATGATTACATTATGGAAAATAATGAACTTTATCACAATATGCTAATTTCTTGAGAAGGAACTGTAGACACGCTAACTAGGTGGTGCAGCAAATACACGTTGCCGAACAAGTGGAAGGTATGGACGGCATAGATACTGCTGAGATCTCTGTAGAGAATGAAGGTATGTTTGGCTTGTAATGATACTGTGTTGGCGTTTGGGATATATGCATATGTTTAGCCTATATCATTGATATGTAAAGCCAACCAATGTGGTTAAGTAATTAAAGAGTGTTATATAGGTCAATAATCGCAAAATTGCTTATCAAAAATGGAACAGATGGAGGCCTTTGTCTTTTTTTGTGCCAAGTGTATTTGATGCTATGTTTGAAACTTGTTGCTGTCACTGCTGCCATTGATGTAGCTATATTTGAACACACAGGAAAACGCGCTTGCTTGGTTTAGACCTGCTTTTAAGAGCTGTAAAATTCCCCCCGCAGACATAGGCACGCTTTTACTTGCAGTCTTTGTAAATACCACAGAATATATAATTAGGCGCACTTTACGCGTATCCTCCCACCTTTTTGGGTGGAACTCCCACTTTCCCCATGACCCTCCCACAAACGCATATTTAAAGCGCAACTTGTTTCTTGTCGCTCATGTGGCAGGCAACCTGCGATTTTACCCAAGTGCGCCTGGTTTGTAAATAGCCCGCATCGGTTACGTCTGTCTTTGCGACCAATTAGCGCCTGGAAACAGTCGCAAACAGCTTGATAAATCTGGCCCACAGAGTCTACAGGAAGTACTCACGAGAAACAAGGATGTTTTCAAGGAAGAGTTAGGCAGGCTGAAAGGCATGGAAGCCACTATTCGATTGTCTGCTGAGGCACCTCCTAAATTATATAGGCCCAGATCAGTTAGGCTACTGAGAGAGGATATTATAGCTTCCGTTGTGGGCCGCGCCCATAGTTCCTGTCTTAAAGCCAAATGGATCAGTCAGAATATGCAGAGATTACAAGTTAACAGTTAACCAGGCCTCCTCACTAGAGTAATACCCCATTCCCCGGGTAGAAGACCTGTTCAATACGTTGTCAGATGGGAAACTTGATTTAAGCCATGCATACCAACAAATTGTGATGGATGAGGCCTCAAAGAAATACCTCACCATAAACACACACAGAGGCCTGTTCACCTACAATAGGTTACCTTTCGGAGATTCTTCAGCTCCCGCCATTTTCCAGTGAACAATGGAAAACCTGTTGCAAGGCCTCCCAAGAGTAGCTGTGTACTTGGATTACATTATTCTGACAGGGAGAGATGAGGCTGAACATCTGAGCACGCTGGATGAGGTGCTGAGTCGACTGAAGGACGCCGGCCTGCGACTTCACAGAAAAAAATGTGCGTTTCTGCAAAATGAGGTGAAATACCTAGGGCATGTGGTGAATGCCGAAGGCTTACATCCCGTACAAGACAAGGTGAGAGCCATAGAGGGAGCTCCACCACCAACCACAGTGACTGAGCTAAAGGCTTATTTAGGTCTATTGAATTACTATAATAGGTTTCTCCCTAGCCTGGCTACACAATCAGCTCCGTTACACAAACTACTGAGGAAAGATGTTTCGTGGGCTTGGAACAAAGAGCAGGAAGAAGCTTTTCAGGACTCAAAACAGTTGCTGAAGTCAGTTAAGGTTCTGGGTCACTACTCAGCGGACAAAGCCTTAGTACTTGCGTGTGATGCCTCACCATACGGAGTAGGTGCCGTATTGTCACATGTCATGGAAGATGGTAGTGAAAGACCTATGGCTTCATGTCACGCGCGCTGACACCTGCAGAGAAAGTTTACTCTCAGCTCGATAAGGAGGGGTTAGCCATCATTTTTGGGATCAAGAGATTTCACAAATACATCTACGGACGGACATTCACAATCAGCACGGACCACAAACCGCTGATTTCACTTTTTCATGAAGAGAAGCCAGTGCCACAGATGGGGTCACCGAGGGTGCAAAGATGGGCAATCCTTCTCCGAGCTTATGAGTACAAAATCAAATACAAACCCGGACAGTACCATGACAATGCAGATGCCCTAAGCAGGTTACCATTGCCGCATACAAAGGATGAGGGAGAGACAGACCAGGTCCTCATGTTGGAGGTCATGGAGGACCCTCCAATCACAACAAAACAGGTGAAACAGTGGACAGCTAAGGATGAAACGCTATCCCAAGTTAGTGTACACGGCCTGCCCCAGACCTTAGTGTCAGACAATGGAACTTGCTTCACAAGCCAAGAGTTCTAATCCATCCTAAACCAGAATGGCATATAGCACATAATATCCGCACCATTCCACCCAGCATCAAATGGCCTAGCGGAAAAGAGCTGTACAGTCGTTCAAACAAGGAATAAAGAAAATAAAGGGGGACACTTTGGAAAGAAAAATAGCCAGATTTTTGTTTAATTACAGAATCACACCACATACCACGACGGGATGTCACCAGCTGAAATGCTGATGTCCAGGAGATTGCGCTCCACAATGGACCTTCTACTGGCTGATGTCCTTGGAAGTCAATGAAGTTACCACAGTGGGCCAAACACAATTCTTGGTAGGGCTGTAGCCCAACCAAGCCATACCCTGCCGCCGCCTCTGCTACTCTATAGTGCAATACAGGTATTGTAATGTTTACTGTACAGTGCATTACAGCTTTTGTAATATATACAACTAAGGGAATGGAGAAAAATATTGTAAGGTTGGTCAGTACTGTATGTCTTTGCTATCAATGTTTCCGATCTTGAAGGAATATTTTCACGTACATTTTCATATGCATTTCTAGTCAGTTTCATTTGCCTACAGTCTATAAATATTATAATTGCTGTATATTACGTTCTAGATACGGCTCGTCTGTTAAAACATTGAACAGTTGCCACAAATGAACGTTCATCCGGGACCGAAATGAAACCAAGTTGACAGGAAGGATTAGTCAGTGACCAACTGTTACTTACCTGAAATTAGCCGTTTAGAAAAGCGAAGCTGCATCATCCAGTAAAAATAATTAAATGTTTTTACACGAAAATATGTATTCAGTTCTAGGGGGGCTAAGGGGGTGCAAAGCTCATTCTTGTTAGAAAGACGGTTCTTGTTGAAGCGAGATGTGATGCTACCGTTATGTTTCCGTCATGCTTCACAAGAGAATTAGAATGAATCGGAATGGAATAGCCTAAATATATAAAAATATAATTCATATATACAATGTATATT
The DNA here is from genome assembly GCA_016801145.1 of Umbra pygmaea. Lineage (NCBI taxonomy): Eukaryota > Metazoa > Chordata > Actinopteri > Esociformes > Umbridae > Umbra > Umbra pygmaea. The sequence goes on from JACXGM010023374.1 coordinate 16,064, forward strand.
TATCAGATGACTATATGATAAATATACATTGTATATATGAATTATATACAATGTGTATTTATCAGATGACTATATGAGATAATCCTATGGAAGAATTAATTGGACTTTAATATTTGTAACCCACAGAAGACAATCTACAAATGTGTACAATGATGCGCAAATATTTCACTATCTGCAAATGTGTATTTTTACATTTGTGATGTGTAAAATCATATCCACAAAAATACAGGGTGATGTGTACAACACAAAACTGTTTTACACATTTGCAGATTACTTCCT
>JACXGM010023376.1:0-16242 GCA_016801145.1 Umbra pygmaea
TCTTTTCGTAGGCTACATAACAACTCCTACTGTCCTCGTAGGCTACATAACCACTGACACCTTCACACACAACCACACAGCCACACACTGAGAAAAAACAGCAACATAAAAATCCTGACCCCTGTATTGTGTTCAGCATGTCACACCCCTTTCACAGAGAACCTGGTGGTGGCCATAGAAATACAATGAATAGAAAGGCCATTCCAATTCAAATCAATGTAGCAGTTCAATGGCCTTTCTATCCATTAGAGTTCTATGGTGGTGGCACTCCAGAGTTTGTTTAAGAGGCTTTTATCGACTCAGTGATGACACAGTACGACTGCAACTCAGTACACAGCTGGATTCTAAATACATGGAAAGTTCACAGAGGCGAGGCAGGTTATCAATATTTAACACCCCCAGAGAGCCAAAGTGCTGTGCAGAGGGGCCACATGCAAACAAGACAGAATAAAAGTCAGGGCCTCGGTAAGTAATTATTCATTCCCTGGGATGGCTGTTTGGGACGGAAGGGCAGGAGGGGGTCCATAATGTATTAGTTTAGATTTGGTGAGGGCAGTGAGTAAGTGATAGTTCCAAGGTGGAGGCAGGTGAGTCCAGGGACTGGGTTTATACTGTATAAAAGACAGAGTAGCCTTAATGGTAATATAAAGAGCTGAAGTTAATAAGTGACAGCACACACAGACAAGGTGGGGCTGGAACACAAACAAAGCTTTGCCCGACGGCATTGTGAAAGTCTGATGACCACGTGGATCATAAATATAAAGGTAGATTGCTCACATAATGATTTGCACGTGCAAAACAGATTTGTAGTATATTGCAAATGGCAATGTGCAAGTTTGTAAGTGATGATTTGTAAACCTGAAAAAATATTTGTTTTTGTAAACAGTCTCTGACTTGTAGATGATACATTCTGAATATGAAGATACTTGAAAATTCATATTTGCAAGAAATAATCACATCTTGTCAGTGATTTGGTGCACTACCGTGACAAAAACATTTGCAGAGGTGTAAACGGTGATTTGCAACCAAAGAAAGATTTGTAGAGAGAGAGAGAAAGATGGAAGGCGGAGCTGATAATTCTAACCAATCAGATGACGTTATCATTGACAATCCTGACACCTGACTTAACTGATACACCTTCTGAAATCTGATTCGCGAAAGTCGTACTTTGCATTAAAAAAGCAACCATCACTACACTTATATTATATATATTTGTTAGTTGTGTACTTACATTATCCCAAATGTTTCCACCAACTTTCAAACACAGAGAAATTTGAATTTAATTCAAAGACACGGGACGTTTCATTTTGTCTTCCGTCAATGGCGTCATATAACCTTCAACTCCTCTAGTTGCTGTAAGTTCCAGGGAACCGCCAAACATAACTTGAATAAAGTTATAATATATTTAACAATACATTACTTTGTCAGTGAACAATTCTTTTGCCGGAGACGCTAGATTGGTTGTCATTGACAACAACATCAAAACCGATGATCCAACACTACATCAAAGTACATGTTTTGCTATTGTTTTGATTGAGAGACCCCTAGTGGACAAAAACTACATATTGTACGTTTAACTAGCTAGTGAACTAGCTGGCAATGGCGATGTGTAAACTTTTTTGCAGAATTTTGTTTGATCTTCTTTTTCTTACGCTGTGTACACTATAGTTGCTTCAGCAATCATGTGTTGCTTGATTGATAATTTTGGAATATGTAAAATTTACAGAAACTATCAAAGCATTTAAAAAGACAGACCCTGTTTTGACTATTTACGCTAGAGCCAGCGGTGTTTCTAGGATTTCAAGAAACTGAGTTCTTAGCCCCCGAATTTTGATCCAGAAACATTAATGAGTACTTGATTTGCTGCAGAGGTTTTGAAGACCTATAAGTCACTCCTTTATAAAAAGGTAAGAGTACTTCTGAGCATTTGAATGTCAGCGAGATGTTCAGAGTGTTTCACGGGTAATTTCTATGGAGAAACAAGAGAGTAATCCTCCATTCATGCTGTGAATAGTGATGCCACTTTTTTACCCACCATCTGTCAGTGAATCCTGCCTAACAGTGTGTTACTACACATTTGTAATTACAGTACATACGAACTGCTGTTACATGTTGGGGAAATTAGAGATCAATGGTAAGGGGTTACACCACTCTTTGCCTCCCCCATTCATGTCTCCCTACAAGAAAATCAACAGTGAATGAGAAAGCCATTTCTGCATCTTTCTGCACCGGGTGGTGAATCTGAAATGTACATTGCCTATTGCATGAAGATCACATGGTTATTCAGTGTTCAATTAGTGGAGATGGGAATGGGTGAACTGTGACCACAGACTTTGTGTTGCATCAACGCAGTTCAGTGGACTTGGGTAGAAAGGTACAGCTCTCTAGACAGGAAACGTGTTCACCAACAGCAGTGTTGTGTTCACCAGCAGAGCGAGGTAGACCCAGGACAGAGACAGGAAGGAGTCAACAGGCCACGTGGTCCTAAAGCAGGTTCCAAAGGTTTGGGTCCTCCTATGATCAACACGACATAACATACATTGGAACAAGCATGCCTTAAGTGTAGTACCTCGAAATATGAATATGAATCTGACCCCAAAAATAAATATATAAACTGTCCCTCGTCCAACATCAAATAATCCAATGAATCGTAAGTGGGGACAAAGAAAGGACAGAATTACCCTATTCCCCCGGCACATAAACTATTGCAGCATAACATTTAGAGATGTGGACTTCCAGTTCTGAACAACAAAAGGGGGTCAAAGCACTAGCAAGGTGTACCTAATGAAGTTTAAGGTGAGTGTATATGGTGTTTGTGTTATTGTGTCTGAGGTTTTGTTACGTGCATTCAGATGGTTTCATGTAGAACAGCACATAGAAAGTGCATTGCTCTTCATTTAGAAATCTATCAAAATTAATAGACCAAATACAATATATCTAAATGACATAAGAGATTGTTGCCCAGTTGTGTAAACCACCTCAGCATACAACTTACTTTCCCTCACATCTGTTTGACAGTTTCCTGAATCTGCTAAATTAGTCAACTATGTCAGTCAAACAAATACTGTGGCCGTTTCCAGAGAATGTTCTGGAATGCTGCAAACATTTATGGTGCAGTGTTTCAATGCTCTAAGTTCAAGACTCCCAATGGACTAGCCCACCTCTCTGAGGCTGTCCTCCTGTCTATTCTGCTCCATGTTGAAAGGAATTGCTTCATATGGTTACCAATTGAGTTTGCCACCATGTGAAATCAATTAGCAATTGAAAAGGAACAATGAGCATAGTGATAGTAAAAGGTATTTTAACATCAAAAGTTATACATGTACTTTGTATGAGCATAATGTATCTAAATGTGAAACGTCATTCTAAAATATTGTTGGTACTCAGTCAACGTCAGATGTACTTTTAAGTTGTAAAAACAAGTTTTTTTGATGATCTGTTGTGTTTTTTATACTAAGGGCGGTGAAATTTTAGCACATACTTTTGTGAATAGTACCAAAGCATATGAGAAACTGTAGTTCATCTATTGTTTTCGGGACTTGGCAATTAACCTTGACTGAGAAATACATATTCCCTATTTCTCAACCCTCAACCAGCCAACCAATCCCTAGCCCCTAACCCTAACCCTAAATTTAATCTAATCCTTTTTTGCCTAAACCAAACCCCTACGCCGAAAAACCCTATAGGTGATCTGAGGAAAAAATGTGTGGAGCTACAGTATGTGTGAGATATTTTATAATTTGTGGGGACATCAGGTTCCCATGTGGACACACATACACACACATATACACACCCCCAAATGTATGGCCCTTTGTTTGTTTATCCAATGTCATATTCAGATCACCCACTTCCTCGCACCCTGGGGAGCATCGTTCATTCCCCCCGCTGCCGCTGTGCCAGAGTAAGTTATGACTTGTCGTCTCGTTCTGCTTTGACAAACGAGGGTCTCCGGGGGGGGATTGTGAGAAGCATGTGCTAGCTGGAACTATTCTAAGCTCTGGCCTTACACTTATAAAACTGACAAGTATGGCAGCTTGTTATTTCTTTCCAAAGTATTGTGTGGCTTTAACTCACGGTGTACAAGACCAGTGATTAATAGTTTTCAGAAAAGGTCTGTGGTAAAGAGCATAGTTGTATTAAGTTACAAGTCTATGCAGTATTTCCAAATGGATCAGTTGCACTTCTTCCCTACATCCAAACACTGCGACATGGCTGTTTACAACTTAAGTTTTGTAGTCCACAGGGGCGGGGCTTTGTGCACAGGTGAGTGGCGGTAAGGGAGCCAGGTTATTTGTAAGGGTTTCTGGTTTCAGAGAACAGGTGGTGGATGCAAGCTTTACCCCCCCTCTCCCTCCCGCACCTCAGCTCACGCCCGGGGTCACCCTCCGTGTCCCTGCTTCCATCATAGAGCCCCCTGGCGCTGAGGTCGACCCAACCCTCACCTGCCATCATCGTCATCTGATCTAAGACGTACAGGAGAGCAGCCGCCTGTCCACATGACAATGAAACTTTTAATCTGCAGGGAATGGATGGAGGCCTTCTGCGCTCCAGTGGTGATGAGGGAGAGACAGATGGTTGTCAAGGGAATGTCAGGCACTACGATAACTAATCACTTGTTGCACAATAGAGTATAAAATGACCTGTAGATATAAGCTCGTTAATAACCTTCGAGTGCATTGTTTGTTTTCACTTCCACCTAGAATTTCTGCTTTGTGCACAGGGACACAGTCATAGAAAGGGCCTTTCCCAAACTATTGCCCCAAGGGTGGAAGCATCCAATTGTCTAAATGTCTTTGTATCTTGTAGCATTAAGATCATCCTTCACTGGAACTAAGGGACTTAGCTCAAACCCTGAAAAACAGCCCCAGACCATTACCCCTCCTCCACCAAACATTTCAGTAGGCACTATGCATTCCAGTAGGTAGCATTCTCCTGGCATCCGCTACACCCAGATTCATCCATCAAACTGCCAGATAGTGAAGCATGATTCATCACTCCAGAAAACATGTTTCTACTCCTCCTGATTCCAGTGGCAGCCTGTTTTCAAATTACCTGTGGCAAAGGTAGCATCCTATGACAGTGCCATGTTTTAAGTCTCTGAGCTCTTTTTACTGCCAAAGTTGGTCTATGTAGATTTCACGGATATGTGCTGGATGTTTATGCACCTGTGAGAAATGGACGTGGCTGGAACATATAATCTGAATAATTAGTACGGGTGTCCACATACTATGGAGTGTAACGATAGTGAGATGGTGCAGGGAGAAATGGAGACAGGAATAAAGGAGCAAATTAAAGCGTGCTTTACTCGAAAATACTTGAACAAAATAAACAGGACTACTGTCAGCCAAAACATTAAACCATGACTTCCACGTAGACTGCATACAAAAACTACACCTAACACACACTCACAATGAAAAATGACTGACAGCTAACAAGACCAAAACAGGAACTTAAATGCACTTACTGATTGCTGCAGCTGTATTTATCATAGAAAAGGATAATGTCATGTGACGTAAAAGCACAGAAAACATTACAGGAGACATGTCAAGTGTGCCTCTTCAATCCCAGGTAAGCTGCACGCTATGAATCCATACGTACTTCATTTACCAGAATATTCTTTACATTTTGAATTGTTTACATGTTCATACTTTCATTCATATTGATCCATCATGGAAATCGAACCCACAACCCTGGCACTAACAAACATTGTAAACAAAATGCTACATTGGTAGTGGTCAGATTAGGATAAAAACAACAAACACAATTGCGTTTTGGAAATAGAAAATGCCATTAAGTAGTAGTGTGTTTCGTATTTAAATAAAGGAATAGGCCTAACCTAAATCATTTATTTTAATTTTGCAGCTCTTGGTGTCCTGAATTTAAGACCTGGTCCCATCAAACAAGATCTAGTGTTGGAATCAGATGATGACCTACAAAAAAGCTGTTGACTTTTATTTTGTAAATAAAAAAGAAAGCTAGTGTAGAGCATTTTGCTAGTTGTCCCAGTGCTAGCGTCCAAGATTCCTCTAGCTATGTTCGGTTCATGTCCTTCGGAGCTACCACAGTAATGTCAAAAGTTTGTACATAGGAAAAAAATCTGTAAGTGAATAAATGGAGATATGAACTGAATGTGTACATTTTAATTCAAAGTCGTATTTCATGTTTTATGCTTGGCTTTTCTTACGGTGATAACAATTTAAGGATTTGAATTTTCTTGTTAAATTTTCGTTGAGGAACTCAAGTGATGAAGCGTGCAACCCGATAGGTCAGAGGAGTAGGTTGTTTTGGAAGTCCACACACATGACGATCCCCTGGGTTTCTGTTCTAGTCTGTGTTTACTTTAGCACTCTATATGGCCCATATTACACGGCCTGCTTGTCATAACCAACCGTGTGCAGATGTCTCTTTCAACAGCGGATGTCTGGCTAACCTGAGGTGCCTGCCTGCCTGTCACAGCCCTTGCTCCTCCCTCTACTACTCCACAGCTACCTTATTGGCTACTACCAGGCCTCATACTACATTGACGAAAGATGCTACAGAGACAAGGCCATGATAGGTTTCTAAAAATAGATTCCCCTCACCTGGGCATTTCATCTGGTGGCTTAATGCTCAAATCTGCCCTATTAATCGATTTAAATATGCCCTTTGATACTTTCTTAACATTGAAATTTCTCTGTCCTGTTAATTTCCTATGTATAAAGACACATTTTAATTGTTATTCACAAACCGATATTGACACACATTTTGACATTTCCATTGACTCTTGCAAAGTCACATGTTTGACTTTCATTACATTCTTCAGATGTGGATGTTCCCCAAACACCTACATTTTACTTTTATATTTTAATCATTTAGCAGACGCTCTTATCTAGAGTGAGTGCATACATTTAAGAGAAACTAGGTGAAACAAGTTGAGCATTCAACATTTGAAACAGTGAATAGGCACTGTACTAGATCAAGTTCATACAAATAAACTTATAACATTTTTAAGACAACAGAGGAGGTCAAATTGTATCAAAGCACTCATTGAGATGTTTTTTTTTCAGATATTTCCTGAAGATGTGTAGAGACTGCTGTTCTAGCCTCCAGTGAAAGCTGGTTCCACCATTGAGGAGACAGGACAGAGAACAGTTTTGACTGCTTGGATCAGGTGCTGACTTCTGGAAGGTTTGGGACGGCCAGGAGGCCAGAGGTGGCAGAATGAGCCTGTGTAGGGGTGTAAGGTTTGAGCATTGCCTGAATGTAAGGAGAAGGAGCTCCTCTTGGTGCTCTGTAGGCAAGCACCAACACCTTGTAGTGGATACAAGCTTCATCTGGTTGCCATTCGTTTGTACAGAGAAGTGGGGTGACATGGATTGAAAACTAGGCAGGCCACTGCATTCTGAATGAGTGGTAGCATTTTGGTGGTACACGCCTGGAGTCCTTCCAAGAGTGTGTTGCAGTCATCCAAATGTGAAATGATGAGTGCTTGGATGAGTACCTCTGCTGCTTCCTGGGTAAGGAACCTGCAGAAACGAGTTACAGCCTTTATGTTAGCAGAGAATGACAGGGTATCATCCGGGGTCATGCCAGGGTTCTTTGCACTCTGGGAAGGCGACACTGTGCAGTTATCAACTGTGACGGATATGTCCTGAAGCGTACAGGCCTTCCCATGGAAGAAGAGCAGCTCAGTCTTGTCAGGGTTGATCTTTAGGTGCTGTGATGCATGCAGAGATGCATGTTTTCACTTGGGTGTCAGAAGGGTGGTAGGACAGAAATAGTTTAGTGTCATCAGCATAGCAGTGATAGGAGAGTCCATGTGAGGTTATGACACAGCCAAGGGATTTGGGGGACACCGATGGAGTCAAAGATCCACTCCATGTCACCCAGTAGGAGAGTGGAGATAAGAGTGTGTAGTAAGGGAATAAAAAATACCATTAATATGCAATTATGGAATTAATAATTGGTATATTTCCTTTTCCCTTGAGGCAATGGACTGAGTTATAAGATAAATAATAGCTTAACAAAAAGCGTGGAGAATGATCTTATTGATCTTTGTTGCCTCGTAGATATTTAATATCTATAAATGACTCCATGTGTTTATGTGTTAGCTGAGCAAGTTCAACCAGATCCTCGCGGGCGTGAACTTGGAAGCCGCCAGGTAGCTAGTCTGGCTGCTCTGAGCCACACAAAATATGTAATATGTACGGGCTACCTGTCCTCGCGGATACGCCTGCTACAGCCGTGCGAGATCTAAGGTGAAATCGGCTCGCCCCTACGAGCAGAAATGCCTCCGGAGGCTGAACTGAATAATAGAGGTGAGGGATAAAGAATGCCGAGAGGTGGGCTGAACTTTTCTCCCCGGCCGAATTGCAACACAGAAATCCCTTCTTGAGCCGGCTGAGGGACCCACTGCGGGTAGTTTACATCTCAGTGATTACACAGAAGGCCTGGAATAGCTTGCTAGCAAATCATGTGTGTGTGTGTCATAAATGAACAGAGTACTAGTGAATGTAGTTAACAGGGTAGCGGTGGGAAATAAAAGACTCAGATGGAACTCGGTATACAATCAAAAAACATTTAATTCAAGTTAAAGAGCATAAGAAATACAACACTTCAACCGGACAATGAAATTTAAGTTACATACCCAAAATAGTTCATGTTCTGAAATCCTTCGGCCTACCAAAAACTACAATTATCCTAGCGATCTAATCACACAGCTAGGGCAAAAGGCTTGTCCGGAGAATCGTTTATGATTTGAACTCAACTAACTAGACTAACAACAAAGTAATTTATCCTTCCCACTCAGGTGATCCCCCACTCCCCCTGTTGCATACCAAATGGTGATCACTTCACTTGGCCAGGGTTAGAACAAACAGGCTTGGCACCCCCACATTACATAATTCGATTATGCACAGTCTTGCTGGTGCTAGCCTTAGTTGAACAATAGGACAGTGTTATAACATTTAAATATCTTCCAGAGGGGGAAGCTAGCATTTGTCTTCTCCTAGTAACCCCATGGAGAAACCTATAACCCGTGCAATGGCATGTGTCTCTACTCATACTCCTGTGGAGAAAACAATAAGACCTGTACAATCTTTTTTCAACCGTACATCTCAGAATTTCTCCGACATTACGTTCTCAGGAAACTATTTTGAAAACCTAAATTACGTTATATGCCAACATATTCAGGGTTTTATACGTTTGAACCGCACGTTTTGTTAATAGGCTATATTTGTACTTCAATTACGTTGCTCCGGTACATTTCATTTAGCGGATTTATGCGAGAACATTCCATACATTCCATAGCGTTCGAAATTATATTGCAACATTCACAGTTAAGGTTAGGTAGGAGGATACCAACGGTTAAGGTTAGGCATGAGGTTACTAACGGTTAAGGTTAGATATGACGTTACTGAGGTTAGGGTTAGAATTAAGGTTAGGGTTAACATTACAAAAACCAACAATTGCCTTAGGCAAGCAATGTAGAACAAAACACACACAAAGTGCCGGTCTGGATTTGAACTCGCGAACACTGGCATGCAAGTCGCAGATTTATACGCCCGTCCACCATCCCCGGCCTCCGCCCTAGCAAAAACTATGCTATTTACATGCTACGTCATGATCTTCATATGTTCATATTGAACGTTATTCGAGTGTTCAATTTAGTTCCCTACAAACGTAATAGACCCTCTCATACGTTCATATTTGACATATTTCGGTTTTACAAAATAGTTCCCTCAGAATGTATTTAATGTGATTTAGGGCTGTCTTTTTTACATGTCATAAAACCAAAACATCCTTCATGGGAGAATCAAAGCCAAAATCTTATAGGTGCAGGCTTAATTGTGTGACATCCATTGATCTGTTGGGCATCGTCCTTGGACTTGTCTGTCGTGCTCCATTGGGGGGGTTTGCCCCCTTTCCATGAATCTTAATTCACCCCAGGAAATCCTTTGTTAGATGAGGTGTGATGGGAAGCCAGCTGTTGAGTCATTATTTGGTCCTGTTTAATTTCCCACTACAAGTGGGTAGAGCCGGAGATGATGAGATCTGAGAGCGTGGAAAGTAGGAAGTGATGGTTCACAGTGTTGAAGGCTGCAGATAAATAGTTAAAACACAGGTGAGAGTGTTAGCTTGGGCCTTGCGAAGAGCTTCTGCTACATAGAGTAGAGCAGTCTCAGTTGAGTGGCCAGTCTTGAAGTCGATGGGCAGTGTCCACTTGCCTTTTGGATTTTTTGTATGGAGGGAATAATTGTAAATGAAAGGATTTACCCAAAGATGTTCATTGCAAACATGAATAAAGACTTTTGCGATGACATTGCTGCTTCATGGCAGATGAAAATACATGGCTACAAGCAAGTTCACAAGCTAGCAACGTAATTACCAAGCTAACGTTTGAACATTAGCAGCTGTGTAGAGACATAAAACCCACTGAGGTGCACAAACAGCCTTGGAAAACTTTACATGTGTGTCCCTGTATTTGATCTGGAAATCCAAACTCCTCAATTCAGTGTAGATCACAGTTGCATTAGGACCTTTTCACAGGGATGACGCAGACAAGATGAAGAGACACAATGTCGCAGAATCCCGACTATTGAAATTTGTCTCAAATTGCATAATAGGATGGATCCTTTCACAGCAGCTTCGCATTGCACGGGCACACTCTCATGTGACCCAATTGAAAATGAATGGCAGGTGAAATTTTGCTATGCAAAATCTGTCTTTGAAATGCCTGGTGGACAGTGCTGGTTGGAGTCGAGGAGATCATTCTGAGACAGATAACTGGACAGTTGTTTGAAGTCTGCAGGGACACATCCAGTGGTCAGGGATGAGTTGATAAAAGAGAGGTGAGGAATGGGATGAGGTCACCAGAGATGTTCTGCAGAAGGGAGGAGGGAATAGGGTCCAGCAGGCATGTTGTTGGCCGGCTAGATCTCACTAGCTGTAGGATGTCATCTGGTGAGAGAGGGGAGAATTCAGTAAGTACATGGGCAGGTTTGGTGATGGAGTGAACAGTAGACACACAGCGTTGTGTGAAGAAGTACAGATGTCATCAAACTTCTCAACATGGTAGACAAAGTCATCAACAAAGAGGGAAGATGGCGGGGGAGGAGGTGGAAGGTTAAGGAGAAAAGAGGAGGTAGAAAAGAGTTTCCTGGGGTTGGAGGATGAAGCTTGAAATTTTGAGTGATTGAAAGTGTCTTTAGCAGCAGAAAGAGAGAAATAGTAGGTCGCAAGGAGGGATTGGAAGGATTCCAGGTCATTCAAAAGTTTTGTTTTCCTACATTTCCACGCAGCACGAAGACCACTTATGTGAGCTCGTAGTGATTTGTTTAGCCATGGAGCAGAAGGGGAGGGTCGCGCCGGCCTAGAGAAGGGACAGAGAGAGTCATAAGACTTGGAAATTGAGGAAAGTAGAGTGGAAGAGGCATATTTGAGCTCATTGAGGAAAATACCAAGGGCACCTGGTGAATGATAGAAGACAACAATGTTAAGCTTGGATGGACATTTTGCATGGACAGTATGGAATTCAAAAGAGGAAATAGGTAGGCAAGTGAGAGGGAAAAGGGAGAATCTCCATTTCAAGAAGATGAGTAGCCCTGTTTCACCACCGTGTTGACCTGATGCTCTTGGAGTATGGACAAAGCATAGTCAGATGAAGAGAGAGCAGCCGGAGTAGCAGTATTATCTGGGGTTATCCACGTCTCCGTCAGGGCCAGGAAATCAAGAGACTGGAGAGCAGCATAGGCAGAGATGAATATGTTCTGGCAAAATCAAAACCATCTTCTTAATTGTTTTTCCATCTTCAAAATATATCAGGAGTTTGCAGTATTGAATAAGATTTATTAGTTTACATCACACACTTACAGCCTCACTTCTCCCACGACAACTCCCTCATTCACTTCCTGTTAACCCTTATGTACCCCATACATCACATCCAATATGTCAGCCCACATGAGCGGACATGCGGTCGGCCTCATCATGTAACCTGACCATCCCACATTCCAAGGGTCAATGGATTCACTCATTATCTTAAAATTCTTCAGAACATTCCACAACTAAACATTTCTTTAAGTCTATATGTCCTGTTCACAATTTCAAGTTGTACATTTCAGAGTGTCCAGAATTTCTAATCTTTAAGTATGTTACAGATTTATAAGAATTGTCATTACTAAAATACCACACATTATACACTGAACAAAAATATAAACGAAACACTTTTGTTTTTGCCCCCATTTTCATGAGCTGAACTCAAAAATCTAAGACTTTTTCTATGTATTCAAATATTGTTCACAAATCTGTCTAAATCTATTTTAGTGAGTACTTCTCCTTTCCCGAGATAATCCATCCACTTCATAGGTGTGGCATATAAAGATTCTGATTAGACAGCATCATTATTGCAAAGGTGTGCCTTAGGCTGGCCACAATAAAAGGCCACTCAAAATGTGCAGTTTCATCACACAGCACAATGCCACAGATGTCGCAAGTTATGAGGGAACGAAACTGACAACTCCCACACGGTCATTTAAAGGCACAACTGGTGGATTCAGCACTGCGGCCAGCTCCGCAGCCTACTGAATTGTTTGTGATTCCTTAGGCTGGCCTTGGTGCTGAATCCACCTGTTGTGGCTTTAAATCACTGTGTGGGAGTTGTCTGTTTTGCTCCCTAAAAACCTGCGACATCTGTGTCATTGTGATGTGTGATGAAATAATAATATATAATTTTTCAACTTGTTATTACTTCTTCCAGTGACTCTTGTGGGCCCTCTAGGCATTCATGGGTGTCGCGTAGGAGGTGTACCTTTGCAAACATTAAAGCCCTGCCTCTGGTTGTATTAATATATCAACTCACTAATGACGGCATATTTGCAAAAGAGGATTGTTGATTGAGGCAAGCTGAACTTAGTTCTGTTTCTGCTTCTAAATTGTGTGTTTTAAGAAACATAAAAATAACATGACATATGAACATGGGACAATTTTTCAAGGGAGTCGACAGTTGGAAAGACCGGCTGGTTTAAACCACACTCAGACTCCATTTCCTCTGTTGGGTCTTAAAGACCCTTCAATCAGGACAACCCTCCGTTACCTAGAGTGAGAGGTTCAGGAAGGCTAATATGACAGAAATTAAAAGGGCTTCATGTTAAAGCATGTCTTCTCCAGTGCAATGAGGAAATGGGAGTTTGCGACTGAAAAAAGCCCTTTTCCTTTTAACCCCCTGACCAAGTCCTTCACAGGCACATCATCCTTTGAAGGCTAAACGAGTAGAAACGAGGGAGGATTGGCTCTTCATCGGAGTTATTGAAGCCCTGATCCTATTACGCCGCACCCCCCCCCAAAAAAAAAATGTGTCTGCGGGCCTCGTGAGCGTTTAACCTTTCCCTGGTCCAATCTTTGATTCATGAGACGGGTGGTGGTGCTTCTGGGCAAGTGTTGCTCTCCGTCAATCCGTCGGGGGCTCTGGAAAATATCAGCCATTTTAGTGTGCATGTGTGGGTGTGTGTGTGTCCGTAAATGGTCCCCATGTGGTTCTATGAGTGTGCATGTATCTTTATTTGTGTCAGTACTCACTCCTCTGACGGCATCCTTACTACTGTGTAGAGATACCTCTACTCCCTACTCTTATCCCACATCCCAGAAAGGTACACGGCAACAGTTGAGGTGAAGCTATCTTGTAACTCGGAAAGAAAATGCATAATTAATATTATTTTGGCTGAAACATGTCAGTAGGAAATAAAATCATGTGTTTGCAGTGATGCGTATCTGCCATTTTGAGGGGAACAGGCGCGTCAAATCAAAGGGAGGGAATGAAACGAGGCGAAGACGATTCTGCGGCTCAATCTGAGCCCTGTCAAATGGACGTGTCTGTGTAGAGAAATCCAACCTGAGGTATATTAAAAGTTGCATCTGGTTACAGACTTTGCAAGCTCTTTCCCTTGCAAATAAGCATGCATGCAAATCACAGTCAATCATCAGCGTGTGGTTGTATCAACACAGTGGCAGGGTGAGGCAAACAAGAGGGAGAGTTAGAGGGAGAGAAGCCATAGAGAGAGTGAGAAAACAGAACACTTAGAGAGAAAGATAGACATACGGGAGATACATAAGAGGGGCAGAGAGAACAAATCCACCTGCCTGGCTATTTACCACAATACCACAGCCCTGTGTGCGATGTGAGACCATCTGACCAAAACAACAGTTCCCAGTGCACAAGCTTTAAATGACACGAGGCAGTCTCTCAGAACCAACCCAAAGCATTGGACACACAATGATTTTTTAATGACATTACTCAACAGTTCATTTCACTCACGACATCATGGGACTTGGAAGATTAGGAAACATGTTCACAAACAAACTATGGCGTCTAGCCATGCTGGCTCTTAAAGACAAAGGCGAGAGATGGGGGCCCGGTTAGTACAATAAATGGCTGGTGTTTGCCTTCGTTTAGGGCCCCTTCCTTCTGCCATCTATTTACCTTCCAACTCATCAGGCATGTAAGCTGCACAAACCAGCTTCCCTTCTTTGAAAAACAGTCCACATCAGCCCTTGGAAACAGTGCGTGCGCTGGGTGCCGCTAAGCAACAGATGTGATGGAAAGAAAGAAGTGAACATTTGAAAGACAGATGGAAGAGGCCAGTTAATGAAGTGCATCCATCAAGACTTCAAACAGCCCCTGAATAATTAACATCTGTGTGCTATTTTGAAGTGTTGTCATGTAAGGTAGCCTTGCGTGGACCCTACAGATCAGGGCAGGATGGTGAGTAAAGTCTAGTCAAATACTTTACAATGTGTTTGACTTTGGCATTGTGTTTCATTCCCCTAGGCCCGTATCCGTTTGAGACTATCACAGTATATGAAGGTATCATAACTCAAACGGCTGGGTACGTTGTTGTTTGACTTAATTTGGTTTGAAATTGAAGACTTGCGCAGCAGCTTGGCAGTTTTTTTCTGTCTGTTACCACCCACACACTTTTGATTCCATGTACTGTTAAATCTTGTGTTGCACAGCAAAACTCCACCATACCCTCGACTAACGTGATGGACCTAAACTCCAGCAACGAGCTCTGAAAACAGACATTAAAGCGTTTTAAATCCCCACAGAACCCATGTGCTTAGCGTGCTCCCTGAAAGGTATCCAAGCGTTTATGTGAAACCTAAGCACCACTTGATCAAAGGCTTTCCTATGGACTGAGGGTGAATGGGAGGCCTTGTCGGACTCAACGATGCCTGATTACATTCAGGAGGAATTTTCCCTTTTGAAAGTAAGAGTATAGGTTTAGGGTTGTAGTCTCTACACACTGGAATCTCTCACCACGGAGGAGGGATGTACACATCAATTCCCCTCACATCAATAGCAAGGTAATGGAGAGGGGGAACCGCTTGGGTCTCTGTCAGCCTGCCTATACACTGGCCAGAGAAGCCCGACACAATGTGAAATTAACTTACAGTAAATGTAGATCTCCACATAGAATTTGGAATATATGTATTATGCAAAGGATTTGTAGTTGGCTGTATTTTTTACCAGACCTGCCTACGGTAGTTTTATCATTGCGATAATGATGGTGATGATGATGGTGATGAGATGATGTTGTCTAAAACAGTAATGATGATAGTATGATACACAGAATAAAATGATTATGAAGTCTGCAGAAGTTCCTGACTGTGACTTAAGGATGTGTGCGGAGTGCATGTCTCTCTGTCTGCCGAAACATGACCCTGATTCGTCTTCCTGTAGGCCATGACCTTTCCCTGTGACCCGTCAACACACTAATTTGTCGCCAGTGACCTCCTAAAGTCTAAGCCACTTACAGATTGGATTCCCTCCCTGACACATCCAACAGTAATCTCTACGGCAATAGCTGATTGGTTTAGTTTAGAGGTAGTTTGTGATTGGTGCCATTGCTGATTGATGATGTCCCATAATAATGTGTGAGTGTCTGGAGGATTCTCAGACTCGGATGTATTTCACTATGCTCTACAGACAGCGTGAACCAATGTCTAGTAGTGTTGCCTTGTCTCAAATGCATGATTATACTGTACTAATATGATAGAAACCATCTTTAACATAATAGCTTTTCAACTATGGTTAGTTTACGGCGATGAGGGACCTAGTGTAGGGATCTACTTTAAATTGAAAATGTCCTTGAATATCTTGAAAGTATTCTCTAAATAATAGACCCCGAACAGCTGCACTGAGTTTTATTCAGACTGATCTCTCTCTCTCTCTCTCTCTCTCTCTCTCTCTCTCTCTCTCTCTCTCTCTCT
>JACXGM010023377.1:0-16242 GCA_016801145.1 Umbra pygmaea
TGAGAGACGCAAGACCCAACACTCTGGATGAGCTTAAGGCCGCTATCGAAGCATCCTGGGCCTCCATCACACCTCAGCAGTGCCACAGGCTGATTGCCTCCATGCCACGCCGCATTGAAGCAGTCATTTCTGCAAAAGGATTCCCGACCAAGTATTGAGTGCATAACTGAACATAATTATTTGAAGGTTGACTTTTTCTGTTTTCTTTTTTTTGTATTACAAACATAACTTTTATTGGTCAGATGAAATATGCAAATTTTTTGAGATTTTTTTTCATGAGCTGTATGCCAAAATAATCAGTATAAAAACAATAAATGACCTGAAATATTTCAGTTGGTGTGCAATGAATCTAAAATATATGAAAGTTTAATTTTTATCATTACATTATGGAAAATAATGAACTTCATCACAATATGCTAATTTATTGAGAAGGACCTGTATATTCATCTGTGTACAAAGTAAACAGAACAGGTGAACGAACACAGCCCTGAGGGGCTCCAGTGCTCAACGTTCTGAATCCAGATAGTGTCCATTAACAATAACCGTCTGCCTGCGATTGGTCAAAAAAGAATAATACAATTTTATTAAAAGCGGATGGACTTTAAAATCATTCAGCTTTGCGATAAGGAGATGTGGCTGCAGCATATTAAAAGCTGAACTAAAATCTACAAATAAAAGGTGTGCATATGAGCTAGAGTCTTCTAAATGTCTATATATAAAATGTGTTATGGTTAATACAGCATCATCTGTACCTAGATTACTCCTATATGCAAATTGAAATGGGTCGAATAGACTGCTGACCCCTGTTTTTACCAACTTCATTATTTTCCTTACAGCTAACCTTTTTTGGGACAGGGATAATAGTGGAACACTTCCAAGTTGAGGGAACTGTGTGCGTGTCTAAAGACTTCTGATAGATGGGGCCCCACACTTCTGCCAGTTTTTCACTGCAAGATTTCAATATCCGCCCCGAGATGCTATCTGGCCTAGAGGCCTTTTAAAGACAGACATGTGAAAACAGTCTCTCCACCATACTCTGATGAATAACTATTTTTGAAGAGTCCAGTACAGATAAAGCATACAGTGCAATTTCCTGCTCCTGTGAGAAGTCTCTTACTTCAAACCTACAATAAAAATTGTTTAACTCTTTTTGCCTTTGTCCCCTCATCTATCACATTGATCAATATTTTGGCTGGATCCATATTTGTCATATATTTCTTAGAATCCCACAGTTTTTTGGTATTCATAATCAAACAATGGGCCTCAAATTTCTCCTTCCTCCTTGCAGCTTTTATTTTATAGTTCAGTTCCTTCTGTGCATAATCAAGTTGAATGGAAATCTCCATTGATCTTGCGGTTTTAGTCCAAGACTAGGCTTAATCCTTGTCCGTGAAACTTGTCCTATTTGTTGAAAATTACATTACTTTAAAATGAATTGTATTTTTTTGTTTCCTTAAAAGCAGTAGCATTGCGTAATCATGACAGGCCCAAGTCCCCAAAAATATTATGGGCCCATATCACCAGTCGTATTTCCCTCAAATTCAAATAACTTTGTTAGTAAGTCAATATTAAGCATTGCAACAGCAGAGCAGAACCAACCAAAGCAGAACTTATGGGTTGTGAGAGCTGGTGCACACTGGCTACCGCTTCTCCACTCGAAACTTTTAAATCATTGTAGCTCGCTAATGTACTTTATTTGTTTTGTTTTCTACTTAGTTTTTCATTAATTTATTTTATCTGCTGTTTCTTCTGGCTGGATATACAGTCATATGCAAAGGTTTAGTCACCCCTGACAATTTCCATGATATTCATTTATTAATAATTGGGTGTTTGGATCAGCTATTTCATTTTGATCTATCAAATAACTGAAAGATACAGTAATACTTCAGTAGTGAAATTAGGTTTATTGGATGAACAGAGAATGTCCAATATGCATCAAAATAAAATTAGACAGGTGCATAAATTTGGGCACCACAATAGAAATATCACATCAATATTTAGTTGAGTCTCCTTTAGCAAAAATAACAGCCTCTAGATGCTTCCTATAGCCTGCACTTAGTCTCTGGATACTGGATGAAGGTATTTTGGAGCATTCCTTCTTGCAAAACATCTCCAATTCATTTAGGTTGGATGGTTGCCGAGCATGGACAGCCTGCTTCAAATCACCTGACATATTTTCAATGCTATTTAGGTCTGGGGACTGGGATGACATCCCAGAACATTGTACTTGTTTCTCTGCATAAATGCCAGAGAAGATTTTGAGCAGTGTGTTGGGTTGTTGTCTTGTTGAAATATCCAGTCCCGGCGTAACTTCAACTTTGTGACTGATTCCTCTACATTATTCTCAAGTATCTACTGATATTGAGTGGAATCCATGCGACCCTCAACTTTAACAAGATTCTCGGTACCGGCACTTGCCACACAGCCCCACAGCATGATGGAACCTCCACCAAATGTTACTGTGGGTAGCAAGTGTTTGTTGTGGAATACTGTGTTCTTTTGCCACCATGTCAGGGCTGGGCACAGGACAAGGTAAGGATCCAAATGCAGATATGTAAAAGCAATGGAAGTTTATTGTAGGATAGATGGTGTGGTGGGGTCTCAGGCTAGAAGAAGTGTGGAAGGCAAAGAATGGTCAGGGGTCAGGCTGGTTTTGGCACACAGAATTGCGTAGTCAATCCAGGCAGGGTTCGGCACACAGAAGTGGTTAGTCAGTCCAGGCAGGGTTCGGTACACAGAGCAGGTAGTCAGTCCAGGCAGGTTTTGGTACACAGGGTGTGGCTGTACAATAATCTGGCAGGGACTGAAAGCAAGACTGTCCCATTTATAAGGGGAGTGGCAATCAGCCCCAGGTGTGTAGAGGAACAGGTGCAGATGATGAGTGATGATGGGACTGGTGCTCAGGGACTCGTGCCTTCAGGAGTGTAGGGGAACTCCGGAACTGGTGCTAGGGAAACAGACACAGAAACAGACCAGACACACACACAAGGGAACCTGGATCAGGGAATAGAAGCAAAAGGGACAGGGAAGACAGCTCAGGGCAGCGGAATCATGACACACCATGCATAATGCCCCTTGTTATTACCAAATAACTCCCCTCTTTGTTTCATAAGTCCACAACACCTTCTTCAAAAAGAAAGCTGGCTTGTCCAAATGTGCGTTTGCATACCTCAAGCGACTCTGTTTGTGTTGTGTGTGCAGAAAAGGCGTCTTCCGCATCACTCTCCCGTACAGCTTCTCCTTCTCCACAATGGGCGCTGACTTGTTGAACGATGCACAGTGACACCATCTGCAGCAAGGTAATGTTGTAGTGGTCTGTGGGCCGTTTTTGACCGTTTTCACCAGCCTTCCCCTTTGGGCTTTTCCAATGGGCTCCAAAGAGAAATGCAGCTGAACCTGAATGTTCTTCCTCCCAGCCACAACTATATATTTGATATTGAAATGTTATTTACATTTGTTGCATTTCATCAAACATTTTAAAGTAACGGCAGTCTACTGAAACTTATTCGGTTTAATAAACGTTTTCCATCACTATATCATGGAAAGCTATAAAGACTGCCTAACATTTAATATGCCCAATTGAATATAGAAACTTGGTAAATTACAGTTTTGAAATT
The DNA here is from genome assembly GCA_016801145.1 of Umbra pygmaea. Taxonomy (NCBI): domain Eukaryota; kingdom Metazoa; phylum Chordata; class Actinopteri; order Esociformes; family Umbridae; genus Umbra; species Umbra pygmaea. Next base: position 3,618 of record JACXGM010023377.1, read on the forward strand.
ACAGTCCAACAAATGTATTATAAACAAACTATGTTTGCCTATTTAAAAACTAAACAAGTGTATATCATCATGTGTATTACTCTTTACTATAAATCTCTTATCAAATATGAAATAAACAATATGCATTGTTATTATATTATTGGGTGTGCCCTGATGTTTTCCAGTAAAATACTAATGTAAACTAAGTACTTGCACCGTTATGTCCTAAAATACAAGACATGTAATGGCTGTGTAAGTTGATTATCATGTTTTATCCCAGGTTTGTGTGGCAGTTTGAAACTCATTGACTCTAGTTCATGTGAATATGTACTAAATCGTCTAGGGCAGGGATTGGTTTTGGATGATTGATTTGGGGAAGGAATACATAGCCCCCATAGAGAGAGACCCATTGTTATTACAATGAATAACATTACCTTCTAAAAGGACTGAGATTTCTTTCCCACACACATTCAATGTCTTTCTGAAACCACCCATATATAATACCAAGTAAATTTACTTGTAATGAAAATGGCCCGGCTTTAAAGACATCCACAGTACATTAGAAAGGTTTTTCGGGCTTCATATTGTATATTTTCATTAATTTTTAACAGAATCCTACGCCGTCAACCTCCGGACAAGGATCAACCTTTCTGTCCCCTACGTTTGCAACAATGGTTAGTATTCTATTTTCATCTCCAGAACAGAGTATACTAATAACAACATTTAAAGATACCTCTTAATTGACTCAATCATAGCTGATTATTTAAACAAAATCACTACATGGTACAAATAAGCTCCTTTTTTATACTATGTGACGTTATCCGGGATGTTATTGATCAGATGTTACATTTCTAAACTATTAGTCATACATACTGAGCTCTGGCACTCAAACCCAATTCTGTTCTGTTTTTTTTCATTGCAATTCTCTATCCTGGCATATATTTACACCTAGTAATGTACACTAGCTGGGTAAACTTCATTAAAGATACAACAGAACACCAGCAGGCTATGAGTCTCATAGGTAATATTTCAGTAAATGCATCTTTTTTTCTGCTATTATTAAAGGTTGAACCTGATGATCCTGACTCAAGTTTTGTCAGCGTTGAGCAGAATGATCCTTCGGACACAAATTTTCCTTCAAGTTCCGGCCTTTACACATCCACAACAGATTCAGAGGAAAAACAATTCTCTACGAGTCACATGTGATGCAACTCTTCCAATGCTGTCAGATTTGCAGAGGTGAAATTGATGAAAAAGTCATTTTATACAGTGGCACGAAGATGACAGTGAAGTGGGAGTGCATAAATCAACACTCTGGAACCTGGTCGTCCTGTCCACAAGTACATGGTATTTCTGATAGTCACTTGCTTTAAGCTGCAGCAGTGCTCTTCACTGGGACCACCTTCACTGTGCTAGAGGACTGATGTAAGGTGCTGAACTTGACGATGTTTGGAAAGACAGCTTTATGGGCTTTTTGGGCTTTCACCTTAACCTTCACATCAGCTTACTTTTGTTAGAAGTTTTTTAAGTAAACTGTTCAAAAACATTATGTATTAACAATCTAGGCATAAGTATCTGCATTCCATTAGGCTATACCATATTAGTCAGAGTCTGGACTAGCCTGCTACGCTTAGCTCTGCCTAATAATGAATCGCTCTGAAAGCAGACAGGCACGCAGCTATGCTGCACACGTTTACACTTGCATGCATGGTGGGGTTTAAATCATTACTGCCAAAGTCTAAGTAGCCTGTTTAACATCCAAAGACAGTCATTGTACTTCTCAAGAGTTAATAAACAGTACAGACTAGCTTGCAGTTTCATTAATAATAGGCATTTTTCACACTTCTGCATTCCTATCAACAGAAGATGTTATAGATGGACAAGCTCCTATTGTGTACACTGGGCTAAAATATAAAATGATCAATGGAAAAAGTTAATGTAGTGTGCCTTCGTGTTGTAATAAAAAAAAGAAATGTCCCTTTCTGTCATTCCACGACTTTTCATCAGACTAATAAACAAATGTGTAAAAGCTGTTAAGGGTGACGAATGCAACATGTTTAACCTCTTCATCACTAGGCGTTTTTTCTAGTGTTGAAAGAAATAAAACATGCCCAAATTTAATGGAGTATATCTCCACGAAACTACAAGGGCTATAAACATACTCTTGGTATCAAAATGAAGGAAACACATCTGAGATTTATCCTGAATTGAAAGTTTTAATGTGGGTACAAGTGTGTCAGAGTACATAAAAGTAGAACACAGAGTAAATTTCTGCCTAGAAAAAAACAAGTTACATAGGTAATGATTAGTGCTGTCAGTTAAACGCGTTATTAACGGTGTTAACGCAAACCCACGTTAGCAGTGTCAATTTTTTTATCACGAGATTAACGCAAATCCAGTTCACAACAATTGGCCTAGCAAACATTGTAGATTTTTTCACATGCTTTTGCAACAATTAGTAACGTTAGAAAAACTACAACACCACACCGGATCTAGCTAGAGCGGAAACAAAACAACCGGCACCGCAAACACACTTGTTTGGGCTTGCGTTGTGAGCTGGCCAAAGAGTAGTAGGCTACGTTACATTTTAAGTGGATGGCAAGCGCGAGCCAATAAAATTCTGAATGGAAAGTTTTCTTTTAAAAAGTTGCCAAATGGTTCCATTGACAAGACCAAAGTGATCTGTGTGTTTGGTTGTTGTGAACTGAGCTATCATTGCAGCACGTCCAGTCTGAAATATCACTTGATGGCAAAGCACACAGCTGATGTGAATTCTCCGTCCCCTCGTCAAAGCCAGGTGATAATGGATGACTTCAGACAGTATGCCAATGTTGTTTTCTATTAAAAAAAAATAATAAAAAAAGCAAGTCAATCCACTTTTCCATGTAGATAAGAGCATTAAGATGAGAAAACATTATGGGACAAAAAGAAATCAAGATTAACTACTTAGGGAGCACTCTCCCGCCGCCGGGAGATTTCTGCCCCCCACCACCCCCAAAAACTGGTTCACAAGTCCAAACAATCACAGTTCACAAGTCCTATTTCTAGGTTACATATACATGTTATATATCTACAAAAAGCTTAGACACTCAGGAATGTAGCAAATGTCACAGTAGTTATAACAAAAATAATAACTTCCCCTCATAATGTGAGCTATGTGCCTTGTACACATGTGCCTCAAATTAAATGGAATGTAAAACTAGAAACAAGGCTAACACCGTCATTTATTGGGTTATATATACATGTCTTATATGTCCTTAAACCTTAGAATCTTGGGATTCTAGAAAATATATCGGTTTGAGTGTAGCTATAAAATTCACAACATTACGACTACTTAATGTCAGCTATGCGTCTTGCTAGCAAATATCTCGGTTTTAAAAAAGCTATGAGAACGAGATAATTATTAATCATAATGTGACGTAAACAGCCAGTACCAAAAGCTGTTAGCTTGTTTACTCAACTAGCCGATTTTATACCTAAAATTAAATTGAATGGCAAAAGGAAAACACGGCTAGCACCCTCATTTTTGAGGTTGTATATACAAGTCTTATATCTCATTAAAGCTTAGAATGTTGGGGTTCTAGTACAAATCTCGGTTTTAGTGTAGCTGTAAAATTCACAACGTTATGGCTGCGAGTTTGAACTGCACCAATCGCAAACAGTAATGTTTTTTTCTTCAAAAAGCCAATTAGAAACACAACTACCACGCTAATTTTTTAGGATATATATAAAAGTATTATATGTTCTTAAAGCTTAGAATCTTGGGATTCTAGCAAATATCTCAGTTTTAGTGTAGCTATAAAACACACAACGTTAGACTACCTAATGTCAGGTATGCGTCTTGAAAACAATTACATTTTACTACATTTTATTTTACGTCACTTATGTTAAGCTTTTAGTACAAAATATTTTACTTACGGTCATAAAATTCTTCTTTTTGGTCATCAAAGGGTCCCACTTAAAGCATAGTTTTCCCAGGTAAAATCCATCTTGAATGTAAAAATAGCGTTTTCTTACCGGACTGTTAAATGTATTCATAAATAAATGAAAAACGTACTGTATTTGACCTGCACTTCTGAACAAAAGACGGATGTGAAAAGTGTCCAAAAGCTTAGCATTTTCGGCATATACGTCCTTATGAAACAGAGATCTTAAAAATGTGCAATATTAACAATTTAACTGAAGACTGACAGAGATCATTCAGGAAAGAAATGTGTTGTTCGTCTCAGGACCCGGATGTAAACGTCATCACAGTGCCTTTTTTCTAAAAATATAGTTTCACAAACAAAGCTATAGCTCATTGGCTGTTCACTCAATCACTCTCTAAAATGTTAGACCTATGTGGCCAGCACCATAACAACATGATTTGAATTGGATCCAGTATCCTATCTTAATATATAGCTTTGTAGGGTTCTTTCAAAGAGGATGTAGAAAAATAAAAACGGAAAATAATTATGCATTTTCTTTATTTCAACTTGTGCCATATTCACTGTGTATATTTGTTTGAAATGAATTATACATATCCAAAAATGTCAAAGTCTTTTCTTTAAAAAAATATCAACCATATGTTTGTCCTTGCCTCAGGTCCAGTGTAACAAGAGTTTAACTTTGGGTATGTTTTTTAGGGAGAATTTGACAATTAGGGGGCGATCCCTAACAAGTTAAGAACAAAAATGTGTGATTAATTGCTAGTTAACTATGACGTTCATGCGATTAATCGGGATTAAATATTTTAATCGTTTGACAGCACTAGTAATGATATATTAAAGACATGGATCTGCAGGTCTAAAACCGTTTGGAAATATACTACTATGTCTGGTGAGTACATCTGTGAAATTGGATGTCATTAGTGTAAAACAAACAAAAGTTCTAGTGGTTTTAGTTGATGGAGTCTTTGACATTTGTGTACATTTCGGCACCATCAGTGCCACTTTTATCAGGTACCAGAGAGCAAAATTAATTTAATTTCACAAAAATATCACTAAATGTGTACATTCCATCAAAAACCATATTTTATACTTAGATAGAGGTAGGGCTGGGCACCGAACATCGATACTTTTATGGCACCGACCGAAATACTCCAATACTATCGAGTATCGAAATATTATTTATCTTTCGATGCAAATTTCGGTTCCAAAAGTGTCTGTGAGCCAATAATCATTTAGCATACTTGCGTGTAACGACATAGTCACCTGCGATTGACTATCTAACGCAACTTAAAACACGTCATGTGAACGAGACAGACACCACCACCACGCAGAGGATTTCTGAAGATACTTGCAGTCGTATAACGTTTATATTGTTACTCTTTGACCAGGCAACATATTTGTTTTACCGACGTAACTTTAAGGTTACACATTTTAGAAATACTTGACAGATAAGTGTAATTTCACTACCTAAACCAAACACAGGTTTACTACTGTCGTTTTTGCGCTCATTTCGATCGCGAATCGAAACTAAATGATTCTCCCCATAACGTTGACTACTCTATGTATGTTAGCTAGCTTGTGCTGTTAGTTGGTTGCTGTAGTTAGATCTGTCTATTTCCCCCTTCACATTATCCTCTGCGCGTGTCCACCCTGGTGTTAGGTATTCATTCACTGTCATTGAGTTTCTCCTAATACAAAAGGCAGCAAACATGGAAGTTAATTTGCGCTCTATACAAATTAAGGCTATATGCATTGTGTTTCTCTACAGAACTTGGCCAGCATGCGCTCTGTCATATCGTTCAAATGTTGTAATCCGTTTGATAACGAACAGCTATTAACAATGGTATTTACTCCATTCAAAATTTTACAATCAGACAACGCTTGTTTTTCTCCAATAAATCACTTATCCAAATGCATATAAGTAGCTATAGGCTATGTTGCTTCGCCTAAAGCAATTCTCTGACGGTCTCGCTAATCAGGCAGCTCTCTCACTCAGGGATAGCAAGGTCGAACTAGCGGGACTGATGCTGAATGTTATGGCTTTGTCCACACGATTGTGCTTGATACAACTTTGTAAAATAACGTTTTTATAAATATATTTGTTTGTCGTTGTTCCACTTTTCTTCCAAATCTTACAAAATCTTTGTCTACTTTTTTAGTTCTTATTTTGGGTAGATTCTTCTGTAAGAAGAAATAATGTGTTATTAGCATGACTAATACCTATGCATATTTCATGAAATAGCCTTCTGCCTGTCTTTACTGCCTGTAATTACTTTGATCATATGAAAACTAAATGTAGCATACCTGGCAATGATTGTGCAAACTGTACAGCACTATTCTCTATATTTTAGGTTTGGTGTAGGCTTCTGAATGCAACTTTTGTCCAATTCACAGGAAAAAATAACGGAAATCCCGGAATTTTGGAAAAAAACCCGGAATTGATAAAAAATAAAACGGATTTTCATGCTATCGAGTTATTTTTTAAAGGTAGTTTACCAATATAGCCTCTTTTAGCCTGGATAACATTTTTATTGTCATAAAAAATAATTGAAGCCATTATATTGTTATGTTTTGTGCTGTACTGATAAACAATTAAGTGGAAAATAAATATTTTGGGTTTACTGTACTTTGTTGACGTTAAAATGTATTTAAAAAATATGGTATCGAAAAAAGTATCGTTAAGGAACCGGTATCGAAACTGAGGTATCGAAATTGGCACCGGATCAAAAGATTTTGAACGATGCCCAGCCCTAGATAGAGGTCTGGGTGAAAACTTGAAACTATGTTCCCATTGAAATAAACCATTCTATGGTAAAGTTTTACCCCAAACAGACCATGAGTTGGTGTCTGATGAAAACCATAGGTGAATGGTGTAGTCTAGATGAGTGGCCAGGCTTGAGGAAGTGAATGTCCCCATTCACAATAATAAACTTTATGACTCCTTTTGTGCTTGACTTCTTTGTGAAATTTTACTAAGACATTCATACCTTTACACATATACATATTCACACACACACACACTCATATCTATATATATACATTCATATAAACATCCATATATATATATTCAGGCACGTGCACAGGTAGGGCTCAACCTGTGCAGAGCACATGCCCTTTTTGCCCTTCCACTCTGAAGTGCCCTTTTTTTGGCGGTGGTGTTTTTTTCTTATATAAATCAATGCTATTGTTCACCCTTTATGTCTGTTGGTCTATTTAACAAATATTTAGCCAACGAAAATTCTTAAAAAGAGCCTGTGTAAATCTTGCTCGCTCCTCAAACTGTCAGTAAACCTGATAACCCCGCCCCCTCTATCTTGCCGAATGCACCGGAGTTCCCCAGCAGACCCATATGCAGACAGGAGCTGAACGACTTTTGGCAAGGGTAAACAAAGATCTTGTCTGGAATAAGTGCTTAACACTATGTCTATAAAGGCAATATTTTACTTATTTGATGTCTGAAATTTTGGCCAAATGTATTTTACAACAGGAAAAACTGAGCACCCATATAGCTACAACAAACTAGTTTATAACCTGTTGATGAAAATGTCATGTCATGCCGACGGTGCTGTTTTAAATGCACATTTGCACACATTTGCTGGTCAAAAACCGCGTAACTACATTTTAGATTGACGTTTGTATAATGTAAACAATCTATTGATAAGTAATAAAACAACATATATTTATTTTTTACCATCGGATTTAAATCATAACCGCAGGTGTGCCCCCGCGAGTTTCGTACTGGAACTTACACAAAGCGTCGAGTGATCCTCATCATCTAGGTAACATAGGCTATATTTCTAAGAAATTTATTTTTTTGACTTATGATTGCTGATAAGCTTAACTTATTAACATTTAATCATTTTATGGTAATGATATTAAATAATGGTTAATTCACGGCTGTTAATATGCACATATTAGCAATTTTTTCTGGGTACAGTATAGTATTCTGTAATACTAATAATAATATGTGTATTTTTTATAGCACCTTTCAAGAACCCAAGGTCGCTTCACAAAGTGATGCAAACAGTTTAACAGACAGAAGGACGGGCAGTCTGCTTATACAAGCAAAAAAGCTAATGGAGACATCAAACGAAAAATACACAACATGGAGGGCAGAGAAATAAAAAGATAGATAATTAGTACTGTTTAATGACTGATAATTTGTACTGTAATCTCTGCTCGTCTTCAGATGTATAAATGTAGTAGCTACAGTAATGTTGTTGTAGTAACTAAAAAGACATTACAGAATCTGATCACTGTGAAATCTTTATATTTTGTCATGCAGAAGGTAACTTGAAATACATATACACTGTCAGTCAAAAGTTTTTGGACAGTAAGATTTTTACATTTTTTCATAAGAAGTCTCTTCTGCTCCAAGGCTTCTTTTATTTGATCCAAAATACAGCAAAACAGTAACAGGGTATTACTAGCAAAACAGTAACAGGGTATTTTTTCAATTTAAAGTTACAGTTTTTTATTTAAATATTTTAAAATTAAATGTATTTATTTTATCAAATGTGAATTTTCAGCATTATTGTTCCAGTACTTACTCTTCAGTGTCACGTGATCCTTCAGAAATCATTCTAATATGCTTTTCACTGCAACTGTAGTTTTCACACTATTATATATTTTTTTCATTGCTGGCTTTTTTTAGGGAAAGTGTAGTGAATAAGAGACCAGTGGATGTCAGTCATAAACATCTTGAAGCGCATGGCTCAGAGAAGGTTGCTCTTATGAAAGATGCCCTGAAACCCTGTATATCTATATTATCTATATTATTATTATTATTATTATTATTGTTGTAATTAATAGTGAGTATACACAGCAAAAAAATTGCAGTGTTAATTTAACACTGGACTTTTTGTTGTGTATCTATTCTAAAGCTTTTTTAGACTATTATTTTATGTTATAGAATTTGTCATGAAGATGTGACCATTTCTTCCTTTTATGTAGGCTTACTAAATAATGTTAATATAAATATAAAAAAAGGAGGAGGGTGCCCTTTTTCAGTTTCAACACATGCCCCTGTATATATTCATTACTTCATATTCATATTCATATATGCATACATACACATACATATACATATATATATACATAACACATATTGCACATTATGTTGACTTAATGTAAAAATAATAGAGTAATAAATGTGTTCACTTGATCTTGGACGTAGAGATCCAAGATGGCGCCTGTGTGTTTGGCCTGCCGTCTTTTGCTCTCCTGGCTTGTCCTCTGTTCACTAACCGTGTCTGTCTCCTGCGCCACACGTCTGGTCTACGCCCGACAAACTCTACTTGACATCCGCCTCTCTGCTGTGGACTCACTCACTAACTCCCAATCCTTTGACGTGGACTGTCCTTGCTTCAAATCGTACAAGCGGGGTACGGTGTATCGCTGGCTCCGTCCTGTTTTCCCCCGGTTTCGGAGTCATGCTACTCAGGCTGCTCTCCATAGTAGTTTCCACTCTCGGCCGCAAAGTGCTAATCTCGGAAATCTCAGCTCATTAAGAAAAGCGTCCTCATCTTACGCTTCAATTCCTCCTCCGAAGATGGTGCTGATAAACACCCCCTCTGTAGTGAATAAAACCTTTTTATTAAATTATTTTTACTCTTCACTCAACCTGGATTTTATGTTCATCACAGAATCCTGGATAAAGGTCGGCGATTTAACTCCCTTCTCAGAACTGGTTCCACCGACAGGGCCGGACTGGCCATCGAGAGGATCGGGAGTATTCCCGAACGGCCGGTCCATTCCGGGCCGTCACATTTTACTTAGACGGCCGGTCGGACAAGTGAATGTAGGCTGAAATGGACTGGCTGTTGCATCCGCAAAACTGCGCTCTGGCTCGGCCATCAAATCGAGAGAGAGTTCCTCTATCTTCAAATGAGGAGAAACCCAGAGTGAATGATTGACGAACGCGGGGAGTGACAGATACAGCCCCCCCCACCACCGCCGGCCGCTCCATCCAAAGTCCCGGGCCGAATTTTTGTCCCAGTCCATCCCTGTCCATCGACCTCTACATTTTTTAACTCTCCTCGCATTAGTGGACGTGGGGGCGGGATCATAACAATTTTAAGGAACTCTCTCTTTTCCCGCTGCCGGCTTGTCCACATAGCGCATTTTTCAAGCTTTGAAGCTCAATTCCTCCACCTTGACTGGAACGGTCCTTTAGGTTTAGCGGTGATCTACCGCCCTCCTCACTCTAATAAGGATTTTATTCAGCATTTTACAGAGTTTGTTGGCAATATTGCCACAAACTATGACCGCTTTCTATTGGTGGGTGATTTTAATATCCATGTGTGGTGCCCCTCAAATCCCTTGGCCCAGGAGTTTATTAATCGAATTGCTGCTTTTAATCTATCACAGTGGATCAAAAACTCCACCCATATCCAGGGCCACACATTGGATCTCGTATTATCCTATGGACTTGATGTCACTGACATTGTTTTTTCAGACTCAGTGCTTTCTGATCATAAACCGATTTTATTCTCTCTGTCCCTCCCAGAGCACTCCCAGCTCACTATTGCACCCATTACATTGTCACGGTTCTACTCCTCACAGTTTAGCACCAATTTTGATCTGTGCTTTACTGAACTCTGCTCACAGTTGCACCTAGAACAACCATTGCCCGATCTGGATGTAGACCAACATCTCAGCCTTTTAAACACTGCTTGGCTTAGGGTTATAAATATAACTGCCCCCCTAAAGCCTTTAAATGCAAACCAAAATCTCAAATGTGGCATAACTCTGACACTCGTTGGAAACGGGACAGGCTACAGGTCGCATTCCATTTGTTCAAAGACTCTCCTACTGCATACCAGAATGCTGCAAAGGCTGCAAAGCAGCTTTTTTTTCAAATCTAATTGAATCTATTCACTCGAACCCCAAGGTCCTGTTTTCAGTCATTCAATCTGTTATAAACCCTCCTGTTAACACATTGTCTATTGCATCAGAGGCTCTATGTGAAGACTTCCTAAGATTTTTTATTAACAAAATCACTAAACTACGACTTAGTGTCTGTCCTAATTCATATATCCCTCCGATCTCGACACTTATTGCTGGCTTTTGGGAGGTTTTTGATCCTATCAACCTCGAGTCACTAAAGGACATGATTGTCAAGCTCAAACCGTCACTCTGTACTCTGAGAGCCTCTCGCAGCACTGCTCTCCAAACTGAGGAAATTATGGATTTGATCAACTGGTCTCTAAGCGCAATTGACACCATATTCTCAACGAGAAGCGGGGGTTCGGGGGAACCTGACTGCACTGACGGAACGTATGCAGCTGGCTACACGATGGACGCATGGGCGAGGTGGCGGGTTGTGTGTCTGGCGGCTCTTTCCGTGGAGGACGTTGAAGATATCTACCTATTCGGAACCATGATAACAGGTCTTCTGCTGATGGGATTAGGCGTTGCCCTGGTTTATTGTGAAATTAAGAAGACGTGACAGCTGTTCATTGCCCCACAGGGCTGCCCGTCATGATTGAAACAGTGGGCAGAGCCGTTTGCACTCAGACTCGGTCTATAGACCACAAGTTAGTTAACATCACGGAGAAGGTCACAGCTTTGCAAAGGAAAGTGGATCGTTTAGGAGACCAAAATTGCCCAAATTGACTCAAGAGGGACCAGACGTGCAGATTAGAATGTGGCTGCTAGTCAAGTCAAGTCAAGTTTATTTATCATGTGCATCGAATAACATACATCATCCCATACAGAGAAATTATTTTTGACATGGCAAGGCGATTCTATGCAGTGGGCTTAAAAAAACAAGAATTACAACAATATAAGAATTTAAAAAATAAATTAAATAATAATGACAATAGTAATAGTAATACTAAACGCTATGTACTAAGCAGTGGTCTGGAAAATGTACAACAGTAGAAGTAGTAAATATTATAGACTGGCATGGAAAAATTGCTTTTAAAGGTGTATTTGAATTCTGCTACATCAGATGTAGAGAGCATAAAGTGACCAAAGAGTGCTAGTGCTCAGCAGACGATTTGCGATCAGTGTCTGTGTTCCATGTTGAGCAGCCGAATGGCCTGTGGGAAGAAACTGTTTTTAAGTCTGGTGGTCCGTGCCTTTATGCTCCGGTAATGTCTACCAGACGGCAGTAGTGAGAAAAGTTCACGGCCTGGGTGGCTGTGGTCTTTGAGGATGTTCTTTGTTTTCCTGAGGCATCGCTTATGGTAGATGCCTTGCACGGAGGGGAGGCAGCAGCCAATGATGCGCTCCGCTGATTTCACCACCCTCTGAAGGGCCTTACAATCAGCAGCGGAGCAGCTGCCGAACCAGGCTGTAATGTAGCCTGAGAGGATGCTCTCAATGGTGCACCTGTAGAAGTTTATTAAAATCCTGACAGACATGCCAAACTTCTTGAGTCTCCTCAGGAAGTATAGGCGCTTTTGGGCAGTTTTTGTTTCCGAGATTGTCTGTCTGGACCATGTGAGGTTGTCGCTGATGAACACACCGAGGAACTTGAACTCTGAAACTCTCTCTACTTCAGCTCCATCGATGTGTATGGGGGCAGGACCCTCCCTCTGCTGCTTCCTAAAGTCCACTACCATCTCTTTTGTCTTGCTGACATTGAGAGAGAGGTTGTTGCTCTGGCACCAGGTAGCCAAGGCTCTTACCTCTTCTCTGTAAGCAGTCTCATCGTTGTTGGAGATGAGACCTAGGATGGTTGTATCATCAGCAAACTTTATGATGGTGTT
>JACXGM010023378.1:0-16143 GCA_016801145.1 Umbra pygmaea
ACAATATCAGGTCAAGAGTGTGACCAAGTGCCTATGTAGCACCTGCAATGTGCTGAGTAAAACCGCAGGAGTTCAACACATTATTAAACTCAGAAACTTAAGGTTAAAACAAGCTGTCAGCTCAGGGCTGGATTACTCATGGCGCCGGGGGAAAATTATTGTTTCTCCTGCCAGCAACTTAGTCAGCGAGTTGCTGAACTTGAGAGGAGAGTGTCCGTTCTTTGTCACATCAAGGAGGATGAGAATCTGCTAGACTCGCTGATCGCTGCAAACACCTCCAGAGTCAGGCAGGTTGACGTCACCTGCCCCTGGCTTGGTACATTGAACTCTGGAGCTGCTGACAAGACTTCCCTAGGTCCAAGAAGAGGATCCCTGGCCTAATTGCTAGGCCTAAGCAAAAGACCTGCTCCACTCCATCGGAATTGCCTTGAGAGCCCTGGGTTACCATCCGAGGTGGAAATGATACCGGGAAGCGTAATTCTGACGTGGCCGCTGAGGCGTTATCGCTGGGCCATCGATTTCAGGTCCTGGAATGACTGGATCTGCCAGACACCTCTAGGAGGGTTCCATGTGTTATCTCAACTACAAAATTGGCCGAGCAAGCTTGCATTTATTAGGACGTACTTAGGCTGCTACTTTCATGTCGGATCGAATGACATTACACTTCAGCAGTCGGAGAAACTGAATGAAGTTTTTAAAATGTAAGGAAACAAAGTAAGTAGATTTCCGATTTACATGAACCTGAGTTGGCATTAGAGCAATTTATTAATATGTTTTTAATTTCATTGTGGACGAGCACCCTCCCTACACCAAGGATAGGGTAAAAAACAGGTAAAAAACTCAGATTTATCTGAAACTGTTCGTAAAAGAGATGTGGCTTGGGCTAAGGCTAGAGAAACAGATTTTTGCCCTGACTGGCTAATTTTCAGGCAGCTGAGAAACCTGACTATCAGGCTTATTAGAAAGACAAAATCTGATTACTGTGTGTCTACTTTAAATGATTGTTATGGAAATCCAGCCAAATACTGGAAAGTAGTTCACTAACAAAACAATATGTACACTCACCTGCCAAGGCAGGTAGTGTCACGATTGGGGCTCAGAACAGAGGGTGAATCCAAATGCAGACAACAGTGTGGTGAATAACAATAATAATAAGGTTTATTGTAGTAATGTATAAAGACAACAGATATGACTGGAGAAGGCAGGCAGGTTCCAAGGGAGCAAGGACTTTGGATTATCGTCACAGGCATGTGCTGGAAGTGAAGGCACGGAGAACCAGAGTTAGCAAAACAATTATTCATATACATAAGGGCGCAGCACTCAGACTGGCTATATAAAAGGCAAAAAGTAATAAACTGCACAGTACTTAGACTGGCAGGTATAGTGGTAGCTCAGGACCTGACCCACTTAATAGTACAACAATAATCTGGCGAGGACTGATCACTGTCATCTCTCTAATAAAGGGAGAGCAGCAATCAGCCCAGGTGTGGCAGAGTGAACAGGTGCAGGGGATGATCAATGATGGGGACTGGTGTCGAGAACGGGTGCCTTCATGTGAGTTGGGAAACTGGGAAACCGGGGACAGGAACAGACAAACAAACACAGAACAGACCAGACACACACACAAGGGAACCAAAAGGAAGGGAAGGCACACAAAAGGAGAGGGAGAGACAGCTCAGGGTGGCGGAACCATGACAGGTAGTGGGGGATACAGGACACATTACTGACAAGAATGCCATTGTTAATGCTTTTAACAGTCTCTTTGTTGCGGCAGGCAACTTTTTTGACAAAATGCCTATAGTTTCCTTTATGGATGGGGAACAGGTTGCAGCTAGGGATATTAAAGGTATAGTCATTTGGTGTTAAAGGTCAGTCATTTTCTTTATGTCTCTTCACAAAAAAATAAGTTACTGATGCCCTGCTGGCTATAGATTGTAGGCAATCGACAGGTGCTGACAGTCTTGACCCAGGCTGCTGGTTAACCTGGGGCTGCTGGTTAACCTGGGGCTGCTGGTTAACCCTTTTTTTAATCTTAAATTGAGTCACTAGTTAATGTTAAGCTGCTCTCCTTTCTGTCAGACAGCAGCATTATATTGTCGAAGCTGTTGATAGTAATTTGAACTGTGTTGCCTTTTTTCTTGATCTATCGAAGGCTTATAATACAGTTAATCATTTTCTGCTACTTAAAAAACTGAAGTCATTGGGGTTAGATGTAGACACTTTTGCATGGTTTCAGAATTATCTTAGCAACAGATAACAGGCAATTGTTGTTGATGATATCAAATCTGACTTGGTTCATATTCATACAGTAGTCTCTCAGGGTTCCATTTAGGTCCTTTATTGTTTTCTTTGTATATAAATGATATCTGTAACAATGTACTAAAATGTAAATGTAATTTCTATGCTGATGACACAGTTCTTTACAGTAGCCCCATCGCTTGGTCAAGCATTAACACTCCTGCAAACTCATTTTGATTTGCTGCAGAACACACTAGTAGACCTAAGGCTTGTGTTAAATGCCACTAAAACTAAGTACATGCTAGAAACATAAAGCTACAATTGGAAAATCTTAAAATTACTACACTTGATGGCTTGGTTTTAAAATGTGTCCCCTCCTAAAAATATTTGGGAATTTCATTGGATGATAATCTCTTGTTTAATATACATATTACTGAGTTGAAGAAGTTGAAAATGAGAATTGTTTTTTTTAAAGGAATAAACCGTGTTTATCGTCTCAGGATAGAAAGGAAATTGTACAAGCTGCATATACATGTACACATATATACATATATATATATATATATACATACATACATATAAATACATACTCACATATACATATATACATACATACATATATATATATATATATATATATATATATATATATATACAGTATACATGGGTCAGCAACAGCATTTAAACATTTGGATGCAGTGTATTATGCAGCATTGTGGAGCATCACTGGAGCAAATTACCGTAAACATCATTGCCTGCTATAGACTGCAGTTGGTTGCGACTCCTTGAGTATTTAAAGGTTCAAACATTGGCAGATGTTTGCCAAACATTGGCAGATGTTTGTTCATAAAGCTTTACTAAAGAAACTACTTAGTTATTTAAATGAAAAAAATACATTGGTCTAATATTATTTATAAGACTCTGGCTCTGGACTTTTATAATAGAGATACCATGAGTCCACTCTGAGTTAGGTAAAACGTATTTGAAATACCATGCTGCACACTAATAGAACAATACTCAGAGTAAACTTAAGCTAGAGGTTTAAGTTCATGTTTGTTCCTGTCCTTTTACATTACCTTTTCATTGTTAACTGTGAATGTTTCTTTTAAACAGTTTTTACTGTGAATGTTATTTATTAATTTAATTGATCTTATTCTTTTATTCAGTGTTAGTTCCTTGGCTGTGCTTGTTTTATGCTATTTTTATTGTTGTATTACAGGGGAAAACTGTGAAAGAGATCTTGAACCCAGTTGTCTTTTCCCTGTATAAATAAAGGAAATACTAGATTATTTGTTATTTAATGTGATCTTTGCAAAGAATAATGCTTTATAACAGAGCATATAGTACTATGCGTTATTGTAATGGCTGTTACAACAGCATTGATAACATTTCGAGTTCATTGAAGGATCTGCAAGACAAACCATCGTGGTCCAATAAACAAGGGTACGTCTTAGGCCTATGAACCAGATTCCAAGAGAGAAATGTACAATAGTGCATTTCAGGACCATGGACAGCAACACAAAGGGCACATTGAGTTCACCCTCTAAATATAAATGTGGAGTCGATAGTTAAAAAGCAAAGCCCTTTTAGTGAGCAACAAAGCCATTATAGAAATCTTCCAGGCCCAAAGTACAAGGTCACGCCCAAAGATTTAATCCCTTACTTATTCTGTCCGTGTTGTTTGGGATCCCTGTTGACAGCACAGACTTTGTAATCTCCACCCATCAGGACTTCCTGAACCCCAAGCTATATTCTCTTATCTGCTGACAAAATTACAAAAAAATGTTGAGGTGTCAACCGCACTTTCCTGCAGCAAATCAAATCCGGTGGTCTTGAAGTGGAAATTGGTATGTAGACGATGATCATTGGTTGAAAAAGTATTCTGCGGATTAGGACTTTTTTCTTCAGCTCTAAGTGCCAAAGAGGCATAAACAATTGGATAATTACCCAAACAGAATTTTGCCACTGCAAAAATCTCTGAGTAGCTGAAAAAGAAACTATAAGAAAAAAAGGGCAAGTTTCCCTTAGGGTTCGGTGCAGAGAAGAAACTTTCCATGAGCTCTGGGAGCTGTATTTACCCGTCACATTGAGCTGCTACTGGCTACAATACCAACATAAAGCCTCATTTAAAGCGGCGGCCATGGCAGCTTTGTTTCAGAGCTGTGTATATGATAGCAAACCCCTATAGCAAATCTGCTCTCATTTTTCAACAGTAACTAGATAGTGCCATATCATGAGGCACAAGTGCAGTAATACAAAACAAATTGTTATTTTAAAGGAAGTCACTTTATCACTTCCTAGTCCCCCATTAGGCCAGGGAGAATGTTCCATCTCCGGCAGAGCGGCAGCGAAGCAATGCAAGCCCGCCTGCCACACGGCAAAACATATGTTGATGAGGAAAAAAGGCGTAGCTGGCTTTTCCTATTGAAACAAGTGTCGCTCCCCTTAATCAAACAAAAAGCATGTTGTCTAGGGGAAATAGGGCTACAATAACAGGGTAGGGATATAATTTACTCCACACCCCACCCGCTGAACTAATCCTGTCCAGTGTAGTAAGGCGGATGGATGGAGACAGACAGGGGATGCGGGGACAGAGGGATTAAGACGGGTAATTATCCTTCTCCCTGTCAGTCAGACTGGGCAAAGTAGAACCAGAGCCAGGCAGCAGTTTAAGAAGCATGTTAGGATTCAAAGTCATGCGCTCCATAATATTCAGCCACAGAGCATCGAGGAAGCTGAAACGTACACTCCAAGAAAAAAGGGTTCCTAAGGGTTTTTTATGGAGAGATCGGGTTCAAATACAAATTATGTTGATTGGACGTATTCTAGCAAAAAACGTTAAAATATTAAGAACAGTTTGGGAAGAAGGGATTCTTTGATTATTTGTTAGGATCTATTGCAGATACATTTCTCAGAACTTTGTTCTGCATGTTAATTCGGTGATACATTCTGCACCACATAAAGATCAACAACATGCAGTTTTTAAAATAAATCCAGTTTGCTGGAAATTACATGTATTTTAGATTAATGAGATGGTTTTAGTATTTAATCTGCCCTACCTTGGCAGTCATTTTGAATATAAGATCCGGTGCCTCATTTATAAAACTTTGCAGTGGATTTGCGTCAGAAGTGGCGTATGGACGAAATATAGGATGTGCGTACGCAAAGAAATATTCAGATTTATAAAACCATGCGCACTCACGTCCTTTGCAGTTTTCCCTTTATAAACCACAATCAACTCTAAATGTGGCGCAGCTTTTGCGGCTGCATGTCACACCTATAATTGCCCATAAACAGTCAGTGAAACGTCCCGAAATTAATATTAATTGATTAAGAAATCATGGCAAACAGATAGAGGAAAACCAAGAAAAGAAACTTCACTCAATGTGAAGTAGAAAATATTGTTGGCGAGGTGGAAAAGAGGAGGAAAATGTTGTTTGAAGGGCAAAGTGTGCCTATTACCAATGACGAAAAGGCGTTGGAGTGGCAAAAGGTTGCAGACGCTGTGAATGCCGTGGCCGAAATAAAAAAGTGGTCAGATATCAGTCGATGTCGAAAAGCGTTTATAGCGCTTCATCGCGAAAGTGTGTCTGCCACGGGTGGGGGAAATGGGTAACATTAGAGCAACATGTCTGCATCACAAATTATTTGGACATTGGTGGAATGAAAATGCTTTCGATTAATGAAAGCATTCTCATTCGGTGTCCTTATGGCAACATCAGTGCAGTCAAAAGCATCGATTACATTTGGGATACCGGACATCGCTGCAAATTGTGCTTTTTTGATTGCCTGTTCACCCGCCGTGTACGGTAACTTCATGTACTTATGCGCCAAGCCTATTATACCGACTAACACGCCTGGCATAACTCGGCTGAGATATCCCTGACTTGTCTGTAAATTCCATCTGGAAAGTGCCATGTCACCAGAAATCCTGTTATGAGTTATATGAAAGGCGCCAATAAATAATATTAATTATTAGGCTATTATTATAATTATAATTATTATCATCTAACATTGCAAGGTCAGCTATTGTGCGTCATTACGCATTGTGATGGCATGGCTTTTTATAACCATCCATTTGATTGTATCTGATAATCTACAGATGTATTAATCTAATTGTAAATGTAAAATAGTTCTGCACAAATAGAAAATCTTGAACCTTTGAAAATGGTAAAGACATGCATCACGATGGAACACATTTAAAAATAAAATGAACTAAATGCATATAAATTGACACTATGTTTCTGTATCTGATTACGATATTTATACTATGAAAACAATATTCCCTAATTGACAATAAAGACTATCTATTATCTATCTTATCATCATCTATTTATCTATTTATCTGCACCGCCAGACAGAGACATCGACAAGAATATTAGTTTTAAACATGATTTTGTTCTGTTTACCGTATTATTTATGAGGATGACTTACATAACATGCCAATATAATTAGTCTACATAATATATTTGAGTGTTTTTTTTGCAAATATGTGCAATATGTCCTTCTTTTGCCTTTACGTTACAATCTTGTTTTATATGTATGGGCGCAGATGGCTCAGTGGGTAGGGAGTCAGACTTGTAGTCAGAAGGTTGCCAGTTCGATTCCCGACTGAGCCAAATGTCGTTGTGTCCTTGGGCAAGACACTTTACCCTAATTGCTCCCAGGTCGTTGCTGTAAATAAGAAATTGTTCTTAGTCAACTTAAAGGTTAAATAAAATAAAAATAAATAGTTTGTATTTCTCTGCAGGCTGTTAATTGTATGCATGGCTTTGTGACATCTTCATATTATTAATGAGAGGCACTATTTCGATTTCGGTTACACAACGCTCTGCAGTTTCAGACGGATCTTCAGTAGCCTACGTGTTTCATCCATCTGCCGATGGTGTCGCCATTTCTCATTTCACCCGTTTTTGTGCGTATGCCTTGGTCAGAGTTTCCGTGAAGGACCGCACATTTTCCTGTCAAGTTTGCTTTTTATAAATCCCAATTATTGCGTACCACCAGCAGATTTCATTATAAATGTTTAATAATATGTTTTTCTCTTCAAATATAAATTGTTGTTGGATACCTGCGTACGTCTTCTTTTGTGCGTACGCCACGTTTATAAATGAGGCCCCTGGTGATTAACGAATCCTTTTGTTGGATATCTAACTCTGACAAGATTACAATCAAATTTACAAATCACTTTGCAAAAAATAAATAATATCATAATGTGATGTGCAGGTATAATCTAGCCTGTGAACATAGTTTCTTAACACCACCGTGTTAGGGTGTAAAAAGGCCAACAACCACATTTGTTTTAATATAGAGTAAATATAATCTATCTATTCTATTTTATTTTAAATGTTTTTTTTTTACTAATATGTCAGTTGAGAATCACTTTGAATGATTTAATGATAACAAAGCAATACATACAAATTGAATTAGGGAATATTAATACACTACTTGGAATAAAAAAATTACACTGCTCAAAAAAATAAAGGGAACACTTAAACAACACAATGTAGCTCCAAGTCAATCAAACTTCTGTGAAATGACACTGTCCACTCAGGAAGCAATACTGATTGACAATCAATTTCACATGCTGTTGTGCAAATGGAACAGACAACAGGTGGAAATTATAGGCAATTAGCAAGACAACCCAATAAAGGAGTGGTGCTGCAGGCGGTGCTTTCACTCTAGTCATAGTATAAGTAGGAGTCTACAAACCAAACAAGTGGCTCAGGTAGTGCAGCTCATCCAGGATGGCACATTAATGCGAGCTGTGGCAAGAAGGTTTGCTATGTCTGTCAGCGTAGTGTCCAGAGCATGGAGGCGCTACCAGGAGACAGGCCAGTACATCAGAAGACGTGGAGGAGGCCGTAGGAGGGCAACAACCAAGCAGCAAGACCGCTACCTCCGCCTTTGTGCAAGGAGGAGCAGGAGGAGCACTGCCAGATCCCTGCAAAATGACCTCCAGCAGGCCACAAATGTGCATGTGTTCACTCAAACGGTCAGAAACAGACTCCTATGTTTAGGTGGAGATCAAACATATTGCATGTTATTAAAGCCATGTCATTGGGTGGAAATCACATTATTTAGTGAGGAGACAGTTATATACTGGATAGTGTCACCATAAACCTTTTTAGATACTAAACAACAATAACAATAATAATAAACAAAGCATAGTGTCGGCCCTAGAACTGAATCTGGTGGTAAGAGCAGGCCCAGAGAAGTGCCCTGCACAGAAAAATATACTCTTGAAAATCAGAATAGACAGTCCTCAGAGAACCCTACAGGGTTGAAGCAACCTATAGGCTGCTACATTCATTAACTGCAATGAATGCAATGTTTGACATAGTCAGGCACCAACCGAGTCAATAAAGCAAACTGCATAACTACTTTCTCTCTAAAGCAGGTCTGTGTTGTTTAGGAACGTCATTGATGCTGTGATACACACAGAGAACATGATACATGGAGAGAAGGTGCAAGTGAGTCTATTCTAATTGCAATATTTTGTTTAAAGCTAATAAAGCTGCTGGAATCATTTAGAGAGAGTTTTAAGAAAACCACTTCATAGATAAATTGTTTGTGGTCAAACCTTTCATAGAGGGTTCTAAGAACATTTAGATTACAAAATTGTTTTAAGTACAGCCCTTTTATAGGATGGAATAAAAGGGTTTTTGGTAGAACCAAAGGGGGTTGTTTGATTAACCCTACATTGACAGTTCTATTTAGAAATAGTAAAATGAATCTATCTAGCAGAACCCTAGCTCCCTAGTCAGCATGGTATCAGCATGAAAGGATACATCTATTACATGCATTTGTATGCAAATATTTAGGCACCCCTGACAGTGTCCATGATTGTCATTTTTCAAAACTTGGGTGTTGGGATCAGCAATTTCATTTTGATCTAACAAATTACTGAAGGACACAGTAATATTTCTGTAGTGAAATGAGGTTTATTGGATGAACAGTAAATGTGCAATATGCATTAAAACGGTGCATAAATTTGGGCACCCAAACAGAAATTTCACATCAATATATAGTTGAGCCTCCTTTAGCAGAAATAACAGCCTCTAGACACTTTTTTCTTTATTTTTTTATTTAACCTTTATTTAACCAGGTAAGTTGACTAAGAACAATTTCTTATTTACAGCAACAACCTGGGAGCAATTAGGGTAAAATGTCCCAAGGACACAACAACATTTGGCTCAGTCGGGTAATGAACTAGCAACCTTCTGACTACAAGTCTGACTCCCTACACACTGACTCCCTACACATCTGTGCCCCCACTTCCTATAGCCTTTAAAGAGTGTCTGGATTCTGGATGAAGGTATTTTGTACCATTCCTCCTTGCAAAACATCTCCAGTTTAATTAGGTTTGATGGACAGCATGGACAGCCTGCTTCAAATCACCCCACAGATTTTCAATGATATTCAAGTCTAGGGACTGGGATGACCATTCCAGAACATTGTACTTGTTCCTCTACATAAATGCCAGAGTAGATTTTAAGAAGTGTTTTGGGTCGTTGTCTTGTTGAAATATCCAGCCCCGGTGTAACTTCAACTTTGTGACTGATTCCTCTGCATTATTCTCAATTATCTGCTGATCGTGAGGGAAATTCATGTGATCCTCAACTTTGACAAGATTCCCAGTACCGGCACTGGCAACAGAGCCCCACAGCATGATGAAACCTCCACCAAATTTTACTGTGGGTAGCAAGTGTTTGTCTTGGAATGCTGTGTTCTTTTGTTATCACCACAGTTTCATCAGTCCACAGCACCTTCTTCCAAAATGAAGCTGGCTTGACCAATTGTGCATTTGCATACCTCAAGCGACTCTGTTTATAGCGTGTGTGCAGAAAAGGCTCCTTCTGCATCACTCTCCCGTACAACTTCTCCTTGTGCAAAGTGCGCTGAATTGTTTAACGATCTTTGCAGGTATTTAAATCAACAAAATGACAAGGGTGCCCAAATGTATGCACCTCTTTAATTTTGATGCATTTTGCACATTCTCTGTTAATCCAATGAACCTCATTTCACTACAGAAATATTACTGTGTTCTTCAGTAATTTGATTGAGCCAAACACACAATTATTCATAAACGAAAATCATGGAAATTGTCTGGGGTGCCTAAACTTTTGCATATGACTGTATTAGCAACATGTATGCCTCAAACCTAATCTAGCTTTGGGAAAATGTAATGGAAGATTACCATTAGAATTTTTGATGCATTGACAAATAGACAAATATTTAAAAGCTATTATTCTAGGTAAAAAGGGATTATTTGGTTGCGAAAACATTATAATACGGTAAATAGAAATAAACAAATTTGTTTTAACAATATGTTTTCGAAAAGGTAACTGATATGTTTTAAACTGTATATAAGAAATGTCAGTGAAATTCAAAGGAATCGGTCAGGTTGAAGTTAGAAAATACTGTGGATGACAAAAAATCACTCTGCATCTGTTAAGAAGTAAAAGATCACTTAGTTGAGGGACAGAATGAAAGTGATAACTCCAGCTTTTGTCAGAGTCATCTGGCATTACTTACTCATTTTAGAGCTAAGAAACCTTTTTTATGGAGGAAGGCAACAAGCAGAAAAGATTGCAAGAACTGCAACAAGGTCATTTCTGGTAAGACTTCTCATGGTCAAAGCTGTACTTTGATGTGAGATGACTCTCCATACTCTCCTACTTCATATTATCACTCTCTCCTAGCCACTTCCACCACTCTTTCTTCTCACTCTGTCTTTTCCTCCATTCTTCACACGCCCCCTCTCCTTCCTTTCACTTCAATTTCCACTCGTCCCCTTCAATCTCTCTCGCCCTATTCTCTTTAACTCCTTTCTGTTCCTCCATCTTTCATCTCTCTTTCTCCCTCTCACACCTCCATCCTCTCCCATCTCGAGGATATAGACAAGTAGAAATGTATCAAGCCTAGTGATGCTTAATTCAATACAAAGTATTCAAGGCCAGAGAGCTGCACATTGGATATAGCATTGCGTAAATGGGTGGGACTTAGCCAAACAGCGTCAGGTTTCCATTCAGTCTAAACATTATTTTACTGCTATTTCTTTAACATTCAAGGTGCTCAGTTGCTAATCTTGTGAGACTGTTGTGTACAATGGAACTAAACATTGTTTTTGTCAGTTTACTTTCTTCCTTTGCCCTTGTGTACTGTAAAAAATAATCAAAATGTTGGTATCATTTTATACAATCCCTCTACATAATACATGTTTTCTTGATTTGGCTATATATTTTTATATACCTTTTATATACCTTTTTATTGTTAACTGTGAATGCTTCTTTTACAGTCTGCTTTATTTTTTTTTATTGTATTTTATTGTATTCCAGCTTGCTTAGCTAATATGCTGTGTTCTTAATAAACACTGGTAGAGTATGTGGCAATGTATAAATATGAAACATTGCCTTTTTAGCGTAATACAACAGACCATTTTATATTACATTTAATTAGCAATGGGCAGATCATGTTGCATGGGTCATTTATTACTTACTATCATTATTTTTGAAAAACAAATATTTAAATATAGGATTACATGTATGTGATTAATCTGATGAAGGCACTCATCACTTTTTGATGTGGCACCTGAAAATTCCAAATGTAAAAAATGCAGAAACCGAAAATGTTCTGAGAGGTTATGAGCTCATTTCACACATTGCACATAGATGTGAGAAAAATAGACTTGCTTTCTAATTTTACGCGCCATGACGTTATTGATGGCGTCGATGCTCGCCGGCTGTCTGTTCTTTCTCGTTCGGTCGCATGCCAGCGTGAGCAAGCACATATAAAATCAAGGCGTATGTCATGTGGATTAGGTGTCATGCGTCAATTCCTCTTATGCATATTTCTGTGTGGATATTCTATCTGTAGAGGAGGGAGAGCAGAAGACACAAAAGAGAAAAATATATAATAAGAAAAGAAGTAAAAAATTAGGCGGAGGAAGGAGAGAAAAGTGAGGGGGAAAAGGTAATGGAGGAAGTAAAAGGAGAAGAAAAATTCAAAAGAATAAAGGCTGGGTGTGAACAGAGATGGTATATGCATTAATATCCACACTGGAGGTGGTAGAGTGACAGGGGAAGGAGATGAAAAAAAGTATCCAGACGGAAGTTAAGTCGGAGAAAAGAGGTGAAAGAGGGAGGGGAAGTGATGGAAAAGGGAGTGGACAAAGAGGAGGGCAGGAAAAGCGCTGGGAAAGGAGAGAGGGAACTGGTGGCAAAGAGGAGATATAGAGCATCCAGACAAGCAGAGAGGGACACTGGAGGGCAGGAGAGAGAGATGTCTGAAAAACATATTATGGTGAGGTTAATCTTTTCTCCACTGGATGCCACATTCACTTTATCGTCCTTTCCTTGATGCATTTCCCTAAGCTTCACTATGTTGACACTAATCTCTGCTCTAGTGAAGCAACTCCGTCTGATTATTTTATGAGGTTTCAATATATCTTTGTACTTTTTTGTACTTTTACTTTTTTATACTTCAGTAATTTAGATGCTGTTACCTAGAGCAACGTACAGGAACAATCAGGATTAACTGGTTTAAGATTGTTTTTCTTTGGAAGTTGATGGATTTGATCCAGCAACCATTTTGGTACTATTCAGATGTTCTAGCCACTAAGTAGCAGTATCTTTGCCAAAATGTAATAATGATTTTCAATGGGATGCTAATTCATAGTTTTCAATTGGGTGCCAATAATTGTAATGGTGACAGTGAATGTAATTATGATGTCATTGACACATTTCTTTACTCTGTATTCCAGTATTTCAGATGTTAAATAATACACTGAAAAAGTCATCTTGATATTGAATGAATCGTTTAGAATTGAAAGCATATTTTGGGCATAGTCTGCTAGTTTAGGGTGCCAACATTATTTGGGCAGACTTATTCCCCTGAATGGGCACCTGTCAATAAATTGTTTTGCATCTAGCGGCATCATAACAACACCAGGGCTAGAATCCTGCTTGTGGATTAGCCAAGGTGTCCTGTAGAGCGTGGGGTAATTGGTTTTATTTTCCCGGCACTGCCCAGGGTTGGGGTGGATTGGTAATTGAAAATGGGGGCCTAGCATTGTTGCAGCTTGTGTTCCTGTGAGCTCAATTAAGGGAGAAACCCATAGAATGTTTTTCCTCTGGCAGGAAGATATTTGATTCAAACTTCCTGGCAGAGTATGTGATAAAAACAGGGGATGTGCTTCAGAGAAAATGGACTGTCCAAAGGATGCTGGATTTGCTACATTGATGAAGAAGAGTCTAAATAACAAACTGTACTTTAGAATCAGAACCATTTTTACTCATCACTTGTGCCTTTTACAACATGTATTTTATTCTATATTTCTATTACAGTGAATTTTACAAATTCCTTCCCTGTTGGAGCAAATAATTCTATTACAATGATACAACAAGGGGAATACAATACAACAATTCAACAATAGAGCAATGTGTACCTATGCTGCTGTTAAACAAATTTACTGGATTAGCAGTACTGTAGTGAAAAATAAATAATGTAAACACAGCGGTATTATAGTTAGAAGAAGCAGAGCAAGCAGGGAAATACAATATCTACACAGGGACATGTGTCAGTTCAGCTATTGAGAAGTGTTATGGCTGGCTGATTCTCTGGTACATCTTACCATGTGGCATTAGTCTGAACAGTTTGTTTGGGTGCTTGTGTTCTTTGATGATATCAGGCCTTCCTCCAGCACCATGATGGATGTGTTTGATCCCTGTGATTTACTGGGCCAACCGCACCACTCTCTGTAGTGCGCTGTGTTCCCTCTCATTGGCGTTTCTATACTAGTTTCGGTAAGCGGTACAAGATCAGAACACAGTGAGGATCTTGGGACTCGTGCCAAGGCATCTCAGCATCCTGACTGCGCAGACACACTGCCCTGCTTTCTTCACAATGTTTTCTGTATGAGTGGACAAAGTTACAGTTGTGCTCATAAGTCTGCATACCAAGGCATAAATTCAATGTCAGCATTGATTTCAATCAATCAATCAAATGTATTTTATAAAGCCCTTGTTACAACAGAAATTGTCACAAATTGCTTTGACAGATACCCGGCTTAAAACCCCCAAGAGCAAGCAACATAAGTGATGAACAGTGGCTAAGAAAACACCCTGGTAGGTGGAACCTAGGCAGAAACCTAGAGAGAGGCCAGACTCAAGGGGGTGGCAAGTCCTTATACCTTTAAATGTTTGCCCTTGATACAGACACACACGTTTTTTAGCTCTCACATGGATGCACTGAGGAGGCTAGATAATGAGCCATGGGGAGCAGAAAATTATTGTCAAAAGACCTGCGTAATAAGGTCCTGGAACTGCATAACGTTGGAAATGGAAATAAAAAATATCTAAAGTCAGGTTCAATCACTTATTATGAAGTGGAAGATTTGGGGATCTCTTGATACCAAACCAAGAAATATTTTAGTCAAAACTGTCAGAAGAATTGTTCTGGAGACAAAGAAAAACCCACAGGTAGCATCGGCTGCTCTGGAAATGATGGTGTGGTTGTTTCAAGGAGCACAATTCGACAATACTTGAACAAAAATGAGTTGCATGGTCCTGTTGCCAGAAAGAAGCTTTAATGCGCCAGTGCCACAAAAAAGCCAGGTTAAAATATGCCCAACAACAATCACAGCTCCGAACACACTGTCATTTGGAGTGAAAAGACCAAAATAGACCTTGAGGTTGATAGCTAGGCACCATGTTTCTAGGATATTGACCTCTCCCTGTACATGTTCTCATCATCATTGGTGATCAGGCCCAACCACAGCGTTTTGTGGTTACAGGAGTGGAGGAGTGTGCCCGGTACTCACCCATGTGGAGCATCGTGTTCAGAGGTAGTATCAGTGGTGTGGTGGTCCATCTTTCCCACTTAGAGGCACCCTGACAGGAAGTCCAATATCCACTTGCACAGTGAGGCAGGATTTGGAGAGAATTTTAGTTTTGCATGCTGAAGACCAAGAACAGTAACCTTTACTTTTTCTCCAGTTGGGAGAGTGCAGTATGAAGGGCCGTAGCAAAAGAGCATATACACTGTCTGGGGTCATGTTTTTCATGTGGGCATGACCATGCTTTCCAATCATTTCATGGGTATTAGTGTGTGTGCAACAGGATGGTGGTCATTTCGGCAGGTAACTTTTGGATCTTGTAGACGGAAATTATCATTGTCCACTTGAAGCAAGTTGGGATTACAGACAGGGACAGTGAGAGGCCGTAGACTTCTGTGAACACAGCTGCTAGTTGGTCTCCTTTATGCTTAAATAAAGCAGTGTGGTATTTCATCGGGACCCACAGTTTTGCAAACCTTAAACCCAATTAAAGATTGAACTATTATTATGCGGTGTGATAAACAGGTCCTGTAACCATGGGTGTAGCCAGGATTTCTGGACATGCCAACTAGCAGGGTGCACCGTTATGATAAATGATACATGATTTAAATGTCAGGGTTGCTCTCTAGTGCCCTCTCTCTCCCAGGCTCCCTGAATCGTCATCAGTGTTCATTCCTTTACCACTAAACTTCATGGAACCCTGGGAGCTCATGTGATTGACTCAGTATTGCTTTCCTTAACGCAAGCATAAAAGGTATTTATTTCCATAGGCAGGTCAGCATTTTTAACTATTATCATTCTTTTGATGGTTTAAAGGTTCACCTTTAGTCAAATTTGGCTTGCTTGTAGGCATGTGGTTGCACATCCTCTTGTGTGCAGTAATTCTAGCTTTTATCCTTCACAAATAGGCATTGTGTTACTCCATGCATTTTGATTGGGACAACATTTTTAATGATTTGTTGATATAACCCATTACTACAGTGGAATACCCATTCAGTGTCATTAAAGACGGTCTTTAGCATCTTTTCCACCCTAGATTTCACTCTAGATTTCAGTTTCTGCCTGTA
>JACXGM010023380.1:0-16239 GCA_016801145.1 Umbra pygmaea
AGCTCATTTAAATATTCATGAGCATACCATATATGGAGGAAACCTATCGTTTCATTCAGTGGCATTTTAACAGGGTTGCAGTAGGGTGCATAGAACAGCACCAGGGCCATTTTTAGT
The DNA here is from genome assembly GCA_016801145.1 of Umbra pygmaea. Lineage (NCBI taxonomy): Eukaryota > Metazoa > Chordata > Actinopteri > Esociformes > Umbridae > Umbra > Umbra pygmaea. The sequence continues at coordinate 118 of JACXGM010023380.1, forward strand.
AAAACCAAGTTACAGACCCTATTCAGAGATATTAATGAACAGTGTGAAATAGCCTATATAGTCATTCTATCACCCCTTTAAAGTATTTTGCACAGGCACATCACTACATATTGAACACAAATGACACTTTTACTTCATTACATTTTGCCCAACACCTTCGTTACTCAATTACGTTATTTGTCTAAAAAGAGACGTGCACTGAGCCCTGGTGCATTTGTTTGTGTCAATTCTGCCTACAACATTTGATAAGATATTCAGCATATATTCGACAGCAGTATTATTATTGCCCGTTATTATTGGTTGTAGCTACTCTATGCATTCGGACACCTTGCTGTGGATAAATTGAATGCCTAAAAAAATCATGCATAAGCGCACAACGCATGTCAAAAACGAAACAATGCCAGAAGGAGATGGAAGAACCCTCAAAAAACACCAACATGTTCGCAATGCGGAAGATAGACAGTATGCGCTTACTGTAACTGAAGTATGATTAGAACTACCGAATGTCATTAGAGTTTTTACATGCCGCTTCTCAACTGCGCTTCACCCTGCCGGAATTATTTACACAGTGAAATGTGTGCATAAAGATTGCATTACCAATTGAGTTACATTCAGATGGAAACATCATTTCTCTTGTTTTCTATTATTAGATAAGTTATATTAGAGATATTTAGGCCATTAAGTTGACAGAGATAATAAACTAGAGTACTAACTTAATATCATGTCCTTCCTACCTGAAACCTAATTTCCATTTTGCTATACAATGATAGTTCTGCTATGGCTACATCTGAACTCTATGGGGTAAAACTGTTTTATAGAGAGTAATATGGCTATTGGCCCAAGCTTATCTGCTCATTTTCAGTAAACATGCAGCCCAAATCTTATCTGTTCATTTTCAGTAAACATGCAGCCCAAATGTGATCCAGTAATTTAGGAAGAAATTTAGTGTGTATGTTGCCATATATATTAATTATTTTATTAGAAATGATTAATCTCATGTCTTATCTAGGTTTATATAACATTATAGGTTTATATAACATTATTTCACAAAATAACATTTTATAAGGCAAATGTTTCTATGCAACTTAGTTATTTTATTTATTTATTATGTGTGATTTTCCCAGATTTTTCTCCCTTCCCAATTCCCTCTAACCCTGCCTTGTCAGCAGCTCCGCAACTCCTCGGATAGATCTGTGAGAGGGCGAGGGGTGCGCACATGGTTCACCCAACCATATGTCGCCCAGCCGACAATTATTTTCACACTGCAAATCCAACATAAACCCTTTAGTCAGAAAATGCATGGGATGATTACGTTCACCAACTATCCTTCTGAAATTGACCTCACAGGAGCCCGATCTTTGTAATAATCTTTGAAAACTATCAAAAATACAAAAACTTTTTATTTTAGGACTAGTAAACTTTAGGAACTTGCATATTTATACAAGTTTTGAAAACATCAATTAAGTAACACAAATGACTGTATAGACGGTTTTAGAAATACAAATTTGTTGTTTCACTATAACTAGCAACCAAATGTATATTATGGACAAAATAATACTTTTTTTTCAGAAATTAGTTGTATTGTTCCTGTTTTTTTTCCATGTTCAATAAAAACATATCTAAGAAGGAATAATAATAAAATCAACATGAAATTCCTGAAGAGATTAATGGAAATTTACATAGTGCATCTTAGCTATTTGACCATATATATTTTCTATAAGTTGACATTAATGTTAATATTCACTTATTTTAAGATTATATAGAACATGTTCTATTTAATAAATATTGTTTGTTTATACTAATAGGTCTACTAATTCTTATATCGAAAGGTGGAGCTAAACCTTTTTTGATGGAGGGAGGATTGTAGTAGGAGCACTGGGGTGTCATGTCAGGTGTGACTGTGTGGCAATGGCAAATGGTTGACATGGCTCATGGGTCAGAAAGGAGGGCCCCTTAGTAGAATTTTGCTTAGGGCCCACGGGAGGTCAGGACCGGCTCTGAGACAATCATTTGTCAATATTCGGACATTGTTCAATTTTGTGTACTCTCAACAGTTTTCAAATTTCCCTGAGCTTGTGGTCTCACTTGATGTAGAGAAAGCCTTTGACAGAATTGAATGGAACTATTTATTTGCCGCTCTTCGAAAGTTTGGTTTTGGCAACAAATTTAGTGCGTGGATTAGGCTTTTGTATACATCCCCACAGGCAAGTGTATGCACCAATGACACTTACTCTGACTACTTCACCCTGTAACGTGGGACAAGGCAGGGGTGCCCTCTTTCTTCCTTACTCTTTGCCCTCGCTATCGAGCCCCTTTCAGTGGCCTTTCGGGCCTCACCCTATTTCCATGGTGTTTCACAAGAAGGAATTGAACATAGACTGTCATTATATGCTGATGACTTGCTACTATACGTGCACAATCCCACATCGTCTTTACCAGCTATTCTCTCTATTCTGGAACATTTTAGTTCTTTCTCGGGTTATAAGCTAAACCTTCAAAAAAGTGAGTGCTTCCCAGTTAATCCAGCTGCATTACAGCTTCAGCAGGAAGATTTGCCTTTTCATCTTAATCACTCTGGCTTCAAATACCTTGGAGTGAACGTGACTCGCTCACTGCCAGCTCTCTTTTCAGCTAACATTTCTCCCCTTCTTAGTCAGATGAAGGCTGATTTCAAGAGGTGGGGCAATTTACCTCTCTCTTTTATTGGGAAAATCAATGCTGTTAAAATGAATAGTTTGCCTAAATTCATCTACCTTCTTCACTCTATTCCTGTGTTTTTACCTTTGTCTTTCTTCAAAGCAATTGACCAGGCTGTCACTTCTTTTATCTTGGGTGGGAAGGTGCCCAGGGTTAGTAGGTCCTTGCTGCAGAGATGTAAATTCAATGGAGGGCTTGCACTTCCTAATTTCTTATATTATTACTGGGCCACCAACCTTCAGAAACCGTTATTCTGGTTGCATTCCCCAGACACACCCTGGTGTCATCTAGAAGGTTTGTCTTGCACCTCTTCATCTTTGCCAGCTTTACTCTGTTCCGCTTTCCCAATAACTCTCTCACATTATACTGGCAACCCAGTAGTACTGTCTACACTTAAGATCTGGTACCAGTTCTGTCGTCATTTTAAGTTCTCTTATATTTCCAGCATGGGTCCTATAAATAACAACCACATGTTCACTCCATCAGTGGTTGACAATGTCTTCTCTCTATAGAAAGCAAAGGGTTTTAAAACCTTCCATGACCTTTTTGAAAATTGAGTTTTCTGTAGTTTTCCCAACTTGGCTGCTAAATTTGCCTTGCCTCAATCACACTTTCTTCGGTATCTGCAGATGAGACATTTCATCTCTTCTGAATTTGCATGTTTTCCTTCCCTAGCCCTTAACCAGCCATGGGACGAGCTATTGACTTTCTCACCTCAACATAACTCATTGACATCTCGGGTCTATTCACTGAATATGTCGTTTGACAAAAACCTTACCAACAGATCAAAATCTGCCTGGGAGCGAGAAATGGGTCTTGAACTTTCAAAGGAGTTATGGGATAGAGCGAGTCAATAGAGTTCATTATTCTAAGTCCAGACTATCCAGAATTTACCCTACACTGAATGATGTGTGTGACAGATGTCATTCCTCCCCATGTGACCTCTATCACATGTTTTTTTAATGTACTAAACTTAGCAACTACTGGAACTACATATTTCATATTCTATCCGAGACACTTAAAATCCATTTGACTCCATGCCCTCTGATTGCAGTGTTTGGAATCCCAGGTAACCCTCTCGTATTAAGCTATAAAAACACGGATATCATTGCTTTTACCACATTACTGGCCCGCCGCAGAATCCTGCTACAGTGGAAATCTTGTCAGCCCCCCTTAGGCTCTCTCTGGCTAAGTGATGTTCTGTCCATCCTACAACTGGAGAAAATTAGGTATACCGTGATGGATCATATTCAAGATTTTCAGATAAATGGGAGATTTTTTATTTAAATTTTAAAAGTTTAAGAATACTTCCCTCAGATACATAATTCATCTTATGTCACCAGCCTTTAAAGTCTAATTTATTATTATTATTATTGTTGGTATGCATTTGTATTTATATTTGTATTTATGTCTGTGTGTTGTTGTTCTGTGTAGGTAAATTTACATGTGTATTGTATGGTGTGGTCTGTTTTTTTTGTTTGCTTGAAAATATCTGTAAATAAATATATATAATTGTATGAGTGAGGGCTTACCATGTGTTTGTCTTGCACTGCACTTCTTTCATTCTCTTATTAAATAAATAAAGTGAGCTACTATGAGAGTTAGGCTTTACTGTATATTTTAGCTACACATTTAGCTAGTTAATACACTTACTTTGCAGTACAGTACATAACCAGAGCTCTTGCATGCTGGCTAGCCATCTACTGAAAATGTAAAGCTAGATACTGTGGCTAGACAGCTGACTATTTTCCATACCGTTTTGAAAACTAAGTTCCAAGAGTCTGCTTTGTTTTGGAAGAGTCTTTCGATTTTTAAAGCAGACACAGGAGTTAGCTAATATAGTAGCAAATATGGACGTTATTAAGAAGTTATCTTTGTCTGTCACCTCGTCTGCTGCGTCTCTACTGTTGCGCCCACTCAGAAGAACAGACTTCTGAATGCACTGTTGGAGGTAAATTAATCACGTGCAGGGAGAACACATTTAGTAATTCTACGTTGGCAAAAAGGTTGCTGTAATTAGAATTTAGATAAACATTATTAACACATTTCGCTTTTCTTTTTTGGCTTTCCATCATTAGACTTACTCACACACTGTCTGTTAACGTGACCGATAGACTTCCAAACCTGACGAGGAAAAAAGAGGAGTTTGATGGCTTTACGTCAGGCCTATGCCATTTGGGGAGGGGCCGCTCACTGATCCCCCAATATTTCTGAAAATCCTATACATGGTTTTGACCTGTACTTTGTTAGTGCTTTCTGAGTTTGTAACGGAATAAGAGGCTGCTGCGGCTGCTGTACGGGTTGAGTAGAGGCTGCACTGTTTGACCAGCGGGCAGTAGCCACACAGTACGTGATGGTGTTGCTAAGAACTTGCAATGTATAACTATTATTATCAGACCATACCTCGAAACTCATGTGGTCCACCGGGAAAAGTCCCAACTCTCCCGATTGCCACTCCGCTACTCTTTGAGGATAAAGACTTTTTGAGACTGGTCAAAGAACAATAAGCTTTAATACGTAATAAAAGCAATCTTCGTGTACACGGTCTCACTGAGACACCACGCAGGGTGAACAGAGAGCACTGTTTTAGTCCAACATAATCCTTCTTATAGTTGAGACCAAGGCGTGGTTTAGACTTTGCCTTGTCTTTGCTGGTGCTCTAGAACAGTCTTGTTCTCTCAGCACATTCTTCTGAGAGATGATTAGTTCCTGCTATTTGCTAGGGTGTGATTACTTGTTGACACAGATAGCACCCAACTGTCTCAATATATGGTTACTCAATATATTTCTATAGCCCACTCCTGCCCCGGCCTGATTCACTCAGTACTATCACTACTTATAGCTATACAAAGAATATACACACATAATAAACCCTTGGCACAGTTAGCAAATCCTAACACCGCCATTGTGGACTGTTTTGAAGTTTTTATCGAAAAACCCTCAAATGTACTTGTCGGGGCACATACTTTTTCTCAAAATAAAAATGTATACACCATGAAATACATAATTGTGATTACACCCCAGGGTGTAATTTCTTTCATATCTGAAGGGTGGGGTGGGCACACTAGTGACAAACATATAACAGAGCAAAGTGGTTTCCTCAACTAACTGTTGCCAGGTGATGTTGTGCTGGCAGATAGGGGATTTAATTTCAGGGAAAGTGTGCATATAATGTGTGCTGATGTTAAGGAATATACTTTCACAAGGGGTTGTGCAAATCTTCAGGCAAAAGATGTGGAGAAGACTAGGCCCATAGCACATCTCAGGATTCATGTGGAGAGGGTGATTGGTGTTGTGCGGAACAAATTTAAATTCAAACATGCAATTTGGTTAAAGAAGCTTTCCAAATATCTGCTCCTCTCCCCTCCCTAAAATGGTTTAGTCAGATCCGAAGTATAATTATTCAGTTAGTGACAAACATTAGATGGACTAAGAGCCAATGAAGTTGTAAGTCCCACCCAACTTGTGAACAGAACCAATCAGAGTTGAGGCGGCAACTAAAGTTAACAATGTACTTGGTGGAAGAGCAGAAGACCAAGTGATTGAAAATGTCAGGGGAAAGAAAACATAAATCAGGGTACCAGAAAGTCCATGAAAAGAAGGAGAGGGAGGCCAGGACAGTTGCTGTATCCCAGTTGATCAAGATGTTCTTTAAGATTATTACCAGCGCACAGCGCCATAGACCGAATGATTACGTGGTCAAAATCCCGTGTATTATGCTATTGTGAATAGAGTTGGTTTGTAAAACACACAGAAAAAATTAACACGAGTCACGACGAACGTCACAAGCATTATGCACCTGCCAGATGTTGATGTATTTACTCAAGAAAACACAAATACTGCAAACTGCTCTTAGATGGATACATTTATTAGCTTTATATAAAGATATATAAAACAGTTCCATATATCATCTTTATTAAAAAATAAGACAATGAGTCATTTTATTTCTTTACATTTGACTGCATTCTAGTCAACTTCTGAATGTTTACTTTTTGATTTATGAATTTTAACAGACTGGTGGGGAAACGATTATATTGCTCATCCGTTTTTAAATTGTTTTTATAATTTAACAATGTTTTTTGTTAGTTTTTATGTAATATTTATATACAGTCGTATGCAAAAGTTTAGGCACCCCTGACAATTTCCATGATTTTCATTTATAAATAATTTAGTGTTTGGATCAGCAATTTCATTTTGATCAATCAAATAATTGAAGGAAACAGTAATATTTCAGTAGTGAAATTAGGTTTATTGGATGAACAGAAAATGTGCAATATGCATCAAAATGAAATTAGTTAGGTGCATAAATTTGGGCACCCCAACAGAAATATCATATCAATATTTAGTTGAACCTCCTTTAGCAGAAATAACAGCCTCTAGACGCTTCCTATAGCCTGTAATACGTGTCTGGATTCTGGATGAAGGTATTTTGGATCATTCCTCTTTGCAAAACATCTCCAGTTTAGTTAGATTTGATGGTTGCTGAGCATGAACAGCCCTATTCAAATCACCCCATAGATTTTCAATGATATTCAGGTCTACGGACTGGGATGGCCATTCCAGAACATTGTAGTTGTTCCTTTGCGTAGATGCCAGAGTAGATTTTGAGCAGTGTTTTGGGTTGTTGTGTTGTTGAAATATCCAGCCTGGCATATCTTCAACTTTGTGACTGATTCCTCTACATTATTCTCAAGTATCTGCTGATATTGAGTGGAATCCATGCAACCCTCAACTTTAACAAGATTCTTAGTACCGGCACTGGCCACACAGCCCCACACCATGATGGAACCTCCACCAAATTTGACTGTGTGTAGTAAGTGTTTGTCTTGGAACACTGTGTTCTTTTCCCGCCATGCCTAATGCCCCTTGTCATGACCAAATAACTTCATCTTCATCAGTCCACAGCACCTTCTTCCATAATAAAGCTGGCTTGTCCAAATGTGCATTTCCATACCTCAAGCGACTCTGTTTGGTGTTTATGTGCAGAAAAGGCTTCTTCCTCATCACTCTCCCATACAGCTTCTCCTTGTGCAAAGTGTGTTGAATTGTTGAACGATGCACAGTGACACCATCTGCAGCAAGATGGTGTTGTAGGTCTTTGGAGGTGGTCTGTGGGCTGTTTTTGACCGTTCTCACCATTCTTTGCCTCTAGTATTTTACTTGACCTGCCACTTCTGGCCTTAACAAGAACTGTGCCTGAAGTCTTCCATTTCCTAACTATGTTCATATTGTGCGGTAAATTATGAGGGTGGTAGGGGCCCACATCAATATTTTTTCAGGGGGGCCCGAATCCTCTAGCTACGGGCCTGGTTGTGTGGTGCAAAATGTGTTATGAGCCCACTCACTTTTGTGAAATATGTAACTTTTGCATTACTTAACTTTCACTCACAAAATGATTGTGGAATTTGTTTTGTTTAAACTAAAGTGCAATATAATCTACTGTGAAATGACATTTAAAATAAATTCTTGAAACAACTTTATGACTTAAAATTATTTATTGAGAACTCACAATGAACAGTGTATTAATGTAATGTTTTCACCATGTGTTTAAAGAAAACACAATGATTAATCATTAATGTAATATGCATGGATGAACAATCATCAAACGCTAATCAGCACAAGAAGGGCAAAACCAAGGAGTCTCAGCAGAAGGGGTATCCACAAGCCCCACACAATGGAAGTGGAACCACTGAACTGTACAGTTCTGGTTGTCACATGATTTGACCTTTCTGGTCCAGCACAGAGACACTGACTTCTTTCTCTTGGTGCTTTGTATTTTTGGCAGCCTGCTTTCTTGGCCTCTTTAAACGCACTTCCAGTAGCTGTTGTTGCTGTAGCACACTGGGACCAAACAATGCTTGGGAGGTAGGTGGTACTGTAAAATATTGCATCACTTGTTCAGGGAGAGCCACCTTCAAGAATTCCTTTGCCTTCTGAAGCCATTCCCTGCATATAAAAATGTCTGGAGTTATGCGTAGAATCACACAGTCCTTCAGTGTCCACACTACAAAGTCACATTACGCACTGTCTGTTACAAAAACTTGGGTCTGGACCTGGCATGTTTCCAGCTCTTCTGGTGTTAGTGTAGGTGTTTTTGTTCTTGATTTGGCCGCACGTGTTCTCACTGCAGGAATGGTGTGGGTCTCACCATCAAAGCGTCTGTTTAGAGACCTGCGTGTGGAAGCAGCAGATGTGAAGTCATTGCTGTGGCCAACTAGATGGATTTTGTCGATGCTGCTTGGCAGCATCCAGTAGGCCGGTTCATCCATTACTGGGGCCTTGCAGTGGGCTGAACAAACTCGTCCCAATGGTGTAAGAATGACCCATGGTGTGAGAGTAGATTTGCAGAGCCACTGTGAATGCATGACCTGTTAAATACATACAAGAGGTAAATAAATTAGAGAAACAGTAAAAAAAACAGTAAAACAACAAAACAAAAAAACTGTAAAAAGGTCACAAAAAACTGTAAAAATGTCAATTTTTATTTCAAGTTAAACACTTTTCACAAATGTATATTTAGTTACAATGTAGTGTTTATGAAACAATCACAGTTACATTACAACATTACAGGAGAAATTGAACGGGTGTTCCTAATAATCCTTTAAGTGAGTGTAGGTGCAAGGTGGTAAACAGTTTGTATGGGTCGACATTGTTGATATCAACCAGCTTCTCTAAATACCTCTGCTTGGGACTGGTAGTAAGTTTCTCCCGGTAAGGGCCATTTTCTTTTGCCAACTTTTCATCTTATTTCATCTTGATTTTATTGTTTAAACGCCATCTTTCCTGCTCTGTCTCTGTGTCGCTCTGAAACTGTTTCCCCTGGCAGCCGATAGAGTAGGATCCCAAAATGGTGGATACCTCCCAAATCGTCATGTGACAGCAAGCTACCATGACATACACTCACCTAAAGGATTATTAGGAACACCCTTTCAATTTCTCCTTAATGCAATTATCTACTCTATTAATCACATGGCAGTTGCTTCAATGCATTTAGGGGTTTGGTCCTGGTCAAGACAATCTCCTGAACTCCAAACTGAATGTCAGAATGGGAAAGATAGATGATTTAAGTAATTTTGAGCGTGGCATGGTTGTTGGTGCCTGAGTATTTCACAATCTGCTCAGTTACTGGGATTTTCACGCACAGCCATTTCTAGGGTTTACAAAGAATGGTGTGAAAAGGGAAAAACATTCAGTATGCAGCAGTCCTGTGGGCGAAAATGCCTTGTTGAGGCCAAAGGTCAGAGGAGAATGGGCAGACTGCTTCAAGCTGATAGAAGGGCAACTTTGATTGAAATAACCACTCATTACAACCGAGGTATGCAGCAAAGCATCTGTGAAGCCACAACATGCACAACCTTGAGGCGGATGGGCTACAACAGCAGAAGACCCCACCGGGTACCACTCATCTCCACTACAAATAGGAAAAGGCTACAATTTGCAAGAGCTCACCAAAATTGGACCGTTGAAGACTGTAAAAATGTTGCCTGGTCTGATCAATTTCTGTTGAGACATTCAGATGGTAGAGTCAAAATTTGGCGTAAACTGAATGAGAACATGGATCCATCATGCCTTGTTACCACTGTGCAGGCTGGTGGTGGTGGTGTAATGGTTTGGGGGATGTTTTCTTGGCACACTTTAGGCCTCTTAGTGCCAATTGGGCATCGTGTAAATGCCACAGCCTACCTGAGCATTTTTTCTGACCATGTCCATCCCTTTATGGCCACCATCTACCCATCATCTGACGGCTACTTTCAGCAGGATAATGCACCATGTCACAAAGCTCGAATCATTTCAAATTGGTTTCTTGAACATGACAATGAGTTCGCTGTACTAAAATGGCCCCCACAGTCACCAGATCTCAACCCAATAGAGCATCTTTGGGATGTGGTGGAACGGGAGCTTCGTGCCCTGGATGTGCATCCCACAAATCTCCATCAACTGCAAGATGCTATCCTATTAATATGGGCCAAGATTTCTAAAGAATGCTTTCAGCACCATGTTGAATCAATGCCACGTAGAATTAAGGCAGTTCTGAAGGCGAAAGGGGCTCAAACACAGTATTAGTATGGTGTTCCTAATAATCCTTTAGGTGAGTGTATGTCCTCATTCTCAACAGTCATTGTGTTACAAATGTGAAACACCCAACCCCCCACGTGCTGATTAGTTATAACCAGCTATTCCCAAGCTAGAAAACTTGTGGTTCAAAATTTATTATTATTATTATTATTATTAAGATATTTCGCCACATTTTGTAGGACAGAAAATAGTTTGCTTCAATAAAATAAAATGGTAATAAAGGCTTTTAGCTACTTTTAGACAGGCTGCAACAATGTGTTGTATAAAGTGTGTGACCTGCCTGAATGTTTGGCATGTTCTGCATTTTACAGTGGATTCACCAAACAAATAAATTAAATGCCTTCTAAACATCAGACAGCTGGGGCCTCATATTCTTAATTTAGCCTAAATAAATGGCATGATATTTGGCCTGCTGAATAAATTGTATTCCAACCTCAATCATATTTAGAAGCATATTAGCCGCTTATCAACAGTAAATTTAGTGCAATGCTGTTTGATTGTTTAACATGTCTTTAATTAAACAGCTGACAGTAGTTTAAATTACTATCTTTTCTCTCAACTACATGTATTTAATAACATCAAAACAAAGTCTGCTGTGCAAATAGCAAATCTTTCATTGTAAGAATAATAATGGCACAGGCCGCAGAATACCATGCTACAATTAATGAAACTATGAATTTTGTATTCATTCCCGGTTCTCTGAAAATAAAACACTTTAGTGTTTGCAACTGTACGTTGTAGTCTAAGGATTTGACCAACTGGTGTATTCTGTATGAGGTGTCTATGAGTATTACTATCTGCCCGTAAAAGTGTGTTTTACTCTGCTGCTTCAGGTAGATGATAGTTTCCAAAAATCAACGTTTTTATAAATGGTAATGTCATGATCTCACTCTGGTCTGAGAGTTGGCGTTCACATTTTCGAAATAATTAATCCAGACATTGCCATTGTCTCCCATCCACTGATGTTTAGAGATGAGAGATGTACTGTAGTTCACTAAGCGATCCCTCCTACTGTAATTCATGGGGAACCTATTTCTTGATATTTTAAAAACATATAGATAATCTTTCCCTACACAAAACAACAACCTAAAATTCATGATAGTTATCAAAGTCGATCTGGCCACAATTCCTGTTGAAATAAAATGATTACAATCAGTAATAGATGTACTGTACTCATTACTGATTTATGTGCCCATTACTACAATAGTTTAGGAAAGCAGTGGATGTACCCATTAATACTTTTAGGTGAACAAAATGAGCACCAGCAATCTCTAATAAAAAGGAAAGTAGTAAAGAACTGTGTATGATTAATATACGGTAACAACATAAATATAATTTGGTTACACGCTGGAATCGAACCCTGTCCACCTGGTTGACAGACCTTACCTTTCCATTACACCATCAAGCCCATGCAATCTGTTCATATTTTCGATGGAGTTGAGTTTAACTGTTTAGACTGTGTAGGATTTTGTAAATGAAAAGGTATTTTAAATATACAGTAGGTAGTTTAGATGAGAAAATGATATTGTAGGACAATAGTTTAATGACTAAAGCGCTACAAATAATATATTTAACTTCAGAACGTAGTTCTGTTTTAATGATAAACACATTGTACACTAGAAATTACCTTAAGGGAAATGCTTTGGATGAATGTGAGCCTTTTGTTATTGTTTTTTTTTAACTGCCACCGAAATGTAATTCACTCGGCTGAAGTGTGCCTTGAAATAACATGGTACAGCTCCACCCCTTTTGCACCACTTTATCGTGTGACATCGGCCTAAAACCCTCAGGCACTTGAGGCAGTATAGCCAGCAACACAAAAACAGGGACATGCAGACTGCTCTATAAAAACTAAACTATCGCTCATGTCAAAAACATGTGCCATGGACAAATGTTCACTAGGATGTGTTTAATCCAAATATAGTCTCAAATCTTAAGGCACTTGAGGCAGTATAGCCAGCAACAATAAACACATGTAAGAAACACCAGATACACAATAGAGAAATGGGAACAGAAATGTTCCAAAACAGTGGGATTCAAGAAAAGTAGGGGTGGCTCGATACTATTTTTTATGTCCGATACCGATTCCGATACCACAACCTTCAGTTTCTGCCGATACCAATATTGATACCGATACACTAACATTGTTTACTCCCTCTTAATCAAGTTTGTGGTGTTGAAGTTTACATTGCTGCTGCCACAGGGTGTCTGCAGGTTTAACATTTAATTTAAGACTTTTAAAAAAGTTTTTTGGCAGCACTTTACTCTACATTATAAGTGCCCCTTACATTTTAATGCCACTCTAAATGTTTTTTGCTACTGTATCTCTATCAGTAGTTGGTGCAGACGCCTCATCACCAAATCTGGACCTCGAAGCCAGTTCCAGTCCATTTTTTCATTGCAACACTTAAACCTGTGTTTTATTTACACCTGGTAAATGCAATTCATTAGAATGAACAGAAAACCAGCAGCCTCTGGACCTCGTAGGGTATGATTTGTATACCCCTGGAGCCTATAAATTGTACAACCTCTTGTGTTTTGGAATCATTCAATGCCAAAAATGACATACAACATTATAAAGAATCATGTCTGATTCATTCCTGTAATATACATCTTCATGAATTCTAAAGAGTGGAGGGGGTCATTCTTGCTTTGTAAAGAAATAATCTGTTCTTTGTGTTGCTTAGGTGATTGTTTTATGATTGATGTTGGGTGAAAATGTGTTGCTAGTGTTATGGAAGAATTAGTTGATTTGAGATGTATGAATTGTTTTAGTAGTTTTAGAGCATTTTGGATGTGCTGTCCAACACTAAAAGTTGGTAATGAGAACTTTGTGTAGAGTAGAGATGCCACAAGTTAGTGTAATAGATTACTTTTCACAATTTTTGGGAAGTTCCTCAGTAAGACCCTATTGACCAGGTAAAAGAAGTTCATAACTAAACTTCTAACCAGTGATCTATGAAAAACCAGTGATCTATGAAAAACTAAAACATGACTACAATGTAAAAAAGGTTGTAATTTGACGGTAAATCCACTGTAAAAGTTTACATTGTTTTACCTTCAATTGTGACAATTGAAAACACTCTAAATTACAGAATTTATTTTATCTGGTCATTAGGGTAATACTAAGGAACGGCCATAAGATGTGAACTCAGCCCAACCCAGAAAAGTAATCTATTACACTAACTTGTGGCATCTCTGGTGTAGAGTTTTGAAAAGGAGACCTAAATATAAAAAAATGGGTCTTAGCGATTGTAAAAATAATAATTTAGAAAAAGCTGTTTAACTACAAATATTGCCCATTTCAAGGTCTTCTGAAATGGGTAATATACAACCTCATTCTTCAATGAATTTACCGGTATTTACTGTATTTGGCTAATTACTGTGGATATTTTGTTTAATAGTGTAAAATTGTGTTTTTGGCATATTATATAGACATCTTAGGAAGTCAAAATATCTCTGGAAGATAATTTTGCGAATTACTTTACTCACACTCCATGTCTCAATGTGAAGGCTGCATCCTCCGAAGGCCGCATTTGAAGGCTGATTGCATCACAGCAGTGCTACAAAGGCTTTCTCAATTCAAACTCTGCACCCTTCGATGGCCGCATTCGTCACCGCGGTGCGACGAAAGCTGCCCCAGTTTGGAATTTCATTAAAATTCAAAGCCAAATGCGCCCTTCCAGAGAATAGCTGTTTGTCAAAGTCCAGGATCCTTCCTTGGTAGGACTGGTCCTTCCAAGTCAGGTCTTTCAGAGGCTAGGCGAGGCTCCTCATTAGCATTTGGAGAACACGTAAATGGAACAGAAATGGAACAGGCTAGCAAGTGCACGTCATTGCATCATTACATCAGTGAAAAGCAGAGGTGGAAAGTAACTAATTACAATTACTCACGTTACTGTAATTGAGTAGTTTATTTGTGTACTTGTACTTTTTTAAGTAGTTTTTTAAATCTGTCATTTTACTTTTACTTAAGTATGTTTTGTTTAAAGTATTGTACTTTGTTACATTTTCAATCACATCCGTTACTGAGTAAAAAAAGTGCAAGGAATAACTTGCAAACACTTTGGCTTGAAATGCAAGAGAACATCAGCTTTATCATGCAGTGTAGGCTGTGAAAAAATATTAAAGTATTAAGTTACTTCTAATGCAAACTGAACATTTCCTGCTGCTGCAGCTTCACATTACGTAAAAGCATTTTACTGGCGAAACACAAGTTTAATTATTATTTATTTATTATTAAATCAATATAAATTTTATTTTTGGAGGTTAAAATTGTAACTAAGTTTACTAACTTTTACTCAGAGTACATTTTAAATGAGCTACTTTTTACTTTTACTTGAGTAGATTTTTATACAAGTAATTTTACTTGTACTGTTACTTTGTTCAACTTTTACCTCAAGTAGAATATTTTTGTACTCTTTCCACCTCTGGTGAAAAGGTCCGCCTTTGGCGCTGCAATTCAACAGTGGACAGTAGCAATTTGTACTGGCATTTAAGCGTTAAACTTTACTTATATGTACTACCGTTTTAACAAATGTACAGTAATGTTAAACACTAAAGATACTTATATTTGAAAGCATAGTGCTTCGTAATCGCTCCGACTCCACTAAAGTCCGGCTCAAATTTTTTTTAACCAGTCCTGAAAGTATATAACAGGTGACAGTAGCCTGAAATGGATTGGCTGTCGCATCCGCAGAAGCGCAAAACTGCACTCTGGCCCCGCCTTCAAATAGTGTCGGCAAGACTGCAACAACAATTCTTTTAGATATGAAGGCTTCGAATGTTGATCTTTGCTCCGTTTTTATTAAAATGTAAATGTTCAAATTGCTTAAAACAGACGCGATAGCTGATCGAACAAGTGATGTTCCCGATGTTCCATTGCGGCAGCCATCGTTGTTTTTGTCTCCTTCAACCAATGACAGTATATAGCTGTGATATCGTCATTGTGTAAAGCCCGCCTCAATGGTTTGATTGGTGTGAATGGGCTCTTTTTTTGCCTGATGTCCGTCAGGGTTCTCCAAGGCTAGCATTTGTAAGCTGGTCACTAGTGATGGGAAGTTCGATTCTTTTTACTGAATCGTATCTTTGAATCTCGTTCATTCAAATGAACGAATCATTTTGATTCGTATCGTTCATTTGCGCATGCGCAGTATACTGATCCGTACCGTATGTACTGGATCATAGAAATAAGCCTTCGCAAAAAAGAAGGAAATAACGAAATTAATTAACCATATAGGCCTAATGGATCATAGAAGTAATGCACCTGCGCAAATCCAAAAACATTTAAGATAATGAACTAATCTCATACGACGTCTGGTAGAAAGTTTTACATTTGAGGCAATAAAA